>VYZV01036494.1:75789-137387 GCA_013401275.1 Pandion haliaetus | reverse complement strand
AAAGCCGGCCTTTTGTCTTTTTTTTTTTTCTCCTCATCCCAACGTAGCCAGGCGAGGGGGTGGGGGGTGAGTGAGCGGCTTCGTGGTGCTTTATTACCGACTGAGCTGACCTGAAACCACGACAAGGCCTTATTGGACAGTTCTGGAACTGGGGAATGGAAGGGAAGGAGGAAGAGCAGTAGCAGTATTTTTATTCTTTTTTTTTTTTTCTAAAGTGTATCATAGACCTGGAAATCCTACCTAGTAAACTGAAACTTTCTGAAAAAAATGTTATATCAAATTAAGTGAAGTGTGTAATTGTGTATACATACATACATTTATTTACACACATATATATAATTAGCTACATACAAATATAAAATATATAACTTACTATATGCACACATAAAAATTCATTAACTATACATGTATCTGTCTGGAAATACAATTTCCAGCCCATCTTCCTGGTATTATGAGTGTCAACAAGTGAGTTCTGTGAAAACACTGTGTCTCATAAAACTGTAGTGCTTTCCCTTCACTGGCTGAGGGACGGGAGTAAGCGAATGGGAACAGGTCCCTCTTTCAACCCAAAGTGTGACCAAAGAATCTCTGCAGCATTTACTTTGTGGCACATGGTTCCTCAGACTCCACAAGTTACTGTAGGCATAAAGTTAGCTAATGCGGACATCAGGTAGCAATGCTTTTGTTGATAGTCAGAAGAGGGATTTTGCCAACAGTAGCTATTGCAATATTAATTTAAATCAAGAGCCACTTTGACAATCTTTATTATTATAAAAAAAATAATGTAGGGGAAAAAGATTTGTGTCCCTTTTCTTATATATATGCACTACATTAACAATAAAGAAGAAAACTCAATTTTCACCTTTGTAAAATCTGTTCTTGAATCAAATGGGTAAAAGGTACCAGGATGGAACTGCATTCCTAAATGTTTTTTTGCAGTACTCATTCAATTTATTTTCCTGGAAATGTTTTGTTTTTTTCTTTTTAAACTTTATCTTTATCCTTTACACTTGAACACATGTATGGCTAGTCAAAGCATTCAGGATCACAGTAGTAAGAATAAAGAACCAAAGATCACTGTGGTGTCCTTTGCAATTGGCTACCTTCCTTTCGCTGAGCTGAGAAAAAATTTGTCTTTATTAATGCTTAGAATTCCTGTTGGTTTGATTTGGTTTGAATTTGTTTTTTTTCTTGGCTTTTCCTGAGAGTCCACTGTTACTGGCTACTATTTGGAGTCCAGACAGCTGTGTAGGTTCAGGAATTTCTGATCTATCCAAGACATTTCTAGAACTTAATGAACATAATGATCAAGGGAATTAAAGAAATCTTAATTATGATGGTATCAGCTAATATATTACAGAAATTAATTGAGCAAGGATTTGGCTTAGTTTTTAATGGAAAAGAGCATGTTTGATAAGCAACAACACAAACAAAACCATGGGTGTGGAATTAAGTTATATAAATCAATCAGCTTCTTTCTTCAGAGGTCATAGAATCTGAGGAAATTTTTTTTGCCTTCAAAATGTTCTTCTTCGGTTTTCTTCATGCACCCAAGAACAACATTTCCAGCCAAGCCTCTAAAGATAAAATATCCTACATTTTACGTATGCTTTGCTTGCAATAACAAATAATCTCTTCTCAGTACTGAGCCAGAACTTCAGATGGTTTAAATCAACACAGACTTCAATAAAACTGTGTTGATTTACTTTTACTATTAGATGTTTATGTAGAGGAAGCCAAGAAAAATTACTGGCCTACAGAAATTTAACACATTACCAAGTTACCAATATGTCAGAGTATTTCTTTGGAGTAGATCCCTCTGATTAGTGATAGGATCTAATTAATTTTGTGGTTTTGTTTTGTGGTAAATAAAGTGAAAATGACCACTTAGTATAACACTTCTCAAAACCATTTTGTGTGACTAACACATTGAAGAGAAGTCATGCAATGACAAGATTTTTGTTCAAATTGTGGTGTGTGTATATATAAAGGATATGCCAATACAATCTAAGATTTTGTTTATTTATAGTTTGCATTGATAGTCTTATTCTCCTAAGATTAATCAATTTTTACTGTGTTCTGCTTCTTCACATCATGCATGGTCTTTTGCAATCAACAAATGTGAAACTTCTATATGAAAGGGTGGGTTGGTTTCTCTGAGAAAAGGAGGACATTATCACCATCTTAGAAGTATAATAAACAGTAACAAAATGGATGAGACCTTAATATTCTCAGTATGTTTAACAGGAATAGGAATATAAGCATTTGAATTCTCTCACTGACTTCTTCAGGTGCATGAGATCACGTGTATATGCTCCAACTGTAGCTACTAAATGCAGTCAAGCAGGTGTATAACCTTTCATGTTGCTGTAAATGTTTCTCTTAATTCACACTTTATTTCTACTTACTGCTCTGCCATTTTTTAGCCATTTCAGTTTTATTTATGCTTTTATTTTTGTGCTTAACATTTACTCTTGCTTAGAAATTAAAGCATTAGCAGGGCTGTCATGGCTGATACTGCTGTTTTAATCATTCTGCATGAGTGTTCAGGAGGCCTGTGCTATTTTCTACCTTTGTGACAAGCACCCTGTGTAACTCTAAGGAGGTCATTTAGTAATTTACTTTGGTGATAAAAATATCTGTCTTTATATCTCTGCTCCTTAGACCTTACAGTCTTTCATTATATGCATGTGCAACATGGCTGTGAAATTAGTTGTTTCCCAAATGCTACTTTAGTTTAAATAAAAAATAAAAGATAAATAAATAAATGAAAACAGCCAATGGACATGTACCAGTAGCGACTGTGAGAAGCTGAGAAGACTGAAGAAAGGGTGCTAAAAGGGTTAAAATGGATAGGTGACATAAAACCATACACAATGACAACCATATAAAGCTAAACAGCTGAATGAATTATTTCCAATTTTATCTGTTTCTTTAATGAATCAAATTTTTTTTCTTGTTCTGGGCAGAGAAGCAGTCTCTTGCAAGAAAGACAGACAAAATACTAGTTAGAGCTGGCATTATTTATTCATTGATATGAATGAAGAGGAAATCTTGCTTTTTGAAATTTCTCCGCTGGATGTTATTTTCCCAAGTAGTTTCATAATCAGTGTTCAAACTTCTGCATGTAAAATGATTTCCTTGTATTTTCACCACAGAAATACTCTTCCACCTCACGTAAGAATGCTCAGGTACTTAGCAAGCGAGGCTATCTTTCCCCCTGCCCCACTGCCGCCCTGAAACAATTAGATTTAGGGAAAATTAGGTATGCTGAAAGACCTGTAATTACCGAAGCTGGAATCTGGCCAGGTCACTCAGATTAACATGCCTAAACAACCTCAGTGATCATAAGTGGCCATTAGTTTAGTTTTTCTTCTTATCTGTAAGACAGAGCCTCCTATAACACAATGACCTCTGCTATCAAACTCAATGTTTAGTCTAAGTTTTTTCCTATCTCTTTGTGGTCTAAATAGAAGTTTGCTTTATGATCCAGATTTGAATTATTTATCTTGCAACAGCCCTAATTACCTAACTGTTACTAATGTTTTCTCTTATGGAGGATGATGTTTAATGAAGTCTATAGAAAAGAATGTTGGCAAACTTCAGATATTTCCTGTTTAAAAAGCTCTCTTTGCGAAAGAGCTCATTCAGTTTTCATTCTTTCTTCCCAGGATTATATTAAACAGGCAATGAAATGTTTTTTTAGAGATGACTTCAAGACTAATTCGAAATAGTAATAATTGTAGATTTCACTTATCTGGGGAGTGTCATCTAGTGGAGATCAAATGTTTTCTGCTAAGAACTGCAAGTTGACAAATGCGGTATCTCTCTGAAATGGAGTTGGAGGGTTTTTTTCTGCTTCTTTTCATTTTCCTAATGTCTGGGATTCAGGCTGAATTCGTGACACTTCATTTCTCCTATGGCTGTAACTTTGCCATCCTAAATGGGGAACTCTACATCTTCCACTTGTATGTGGTTTGTGAAGGGATTGTAAATACGCTGGACTACATTGACCTTTTCAATACACCATCCGTTGATTGGTTAGCCGGTCCACCTCTCCCCCCACAGGTTAATGAAGCTGTAAATAGGAAGAACTGAAATGGCAAGCCAATCAAAAAGGTCAAAGTAGTATAGCATACCGCTACAGCTGACAAAATATATGAGGCATTAAAATTTGGATACCTCATTCTTAGTGACAAAGATTGTAATGAGAGCAGAAAAGAAAGCTCCGTGAATCCCTTCTCATCATACAGAATGTCATATGGATGGGAAACGATGCAAGCCTGCCACAGTTATATTCCAAGATGAACGTTTTAAATCTTTATATACTTCAGGGACCATATAATAGTAAAGTTATGTTAAAAACCATGTTCCCCAATATAGGAATACACTCATTAATGTTCTTGCTATTATATCCACAAAATCTGCAAATACACCCTTTCATATTAATATCATTTTTCAAAGGAAGGTATAGAGTGGGAGGGGTGTGAAAAAGGGAATACAAAGATGCTCAGGGTTTATTAGGAAGAATATATGAACCTGAGAATGTCAAAGCAGAATTTGTTGTATGAGATAACTAAATAAGCTCCTTCCTCCTCTGTTAATAAATTGATCATATTGCTCCAATAACATTCATAACTGTTTTAAATGACCAAAAATCTTGTAAAACACACAAGAATACTGCATGCTTAGCTGAAGGGCTTGCTGTAGTTAAATTTAAACCACTGTTTAGAAAATACTCTCAAATTTTGTCCCTGCGAGGTAACACACAACAATGAAGTCAGCAAAGAGATTGTGGTTGAAACTTTTATTTCTTTTAATCGCCAAACCATTTACTGAACTATTATTTACTCTTATCTGAAGTAGAGACATCTTGTGCTGGTGTGTTAGCCGACTACTGTATTCTCCTTTTTTTGAAACATTTCCCTGTAACGCTGGCTACCCATATCACTTCAGGAGCATAAACTGTTAAGCATATTTCCCAGGTAGTTTAAAGGACACCTGTATGAAATTCATGCTCCATGGTGTAAAGTAAGTGTAGCTGGTGAGACTCCTACTTAAAAGGGTGTGAGTTGCAACTGTGTCTGTTGGTTGTAACGCAGCTTTTGGTTTGTGAA
The DNA here is from genome assembly GCA_013401275.1 of Pandion haliaetus. Lineage (NCBI taxonomy): Eukaryota > Metazoa > Chordata > Aves > Accipitriformes > Pandionidae > Pandion > Pandion haliaetus. The sequence goes on along the minus strand of VYZV01036494.1, from coordinate 132,270 downwards.
ACTTTCTCTTTTCTGCAAAGAATGACAGAGTATTTATCCACGGGGGAGTAACTTACAGTAGCTTGGCCCGGCCCTGTGACTTAAATTTATGTTAGATACATTGCCTTGCGCTTGCAGCATGAGCACGTATAGTTAAACGCGGCTTTGACAAATGGCATGGTTTCTCCGGACTCAGAAGGAGCCTCCAGCCCCAGCCTGGCGGACCCCTCTCCTCCGGTGGATTTCCAGGCTGGCGGGATGAGTTACAGGGACCTGTGCCAAGAGGTGCCTTCTGCTGCACTTTATCACTGTATCTAATCCAGCTGTCTGAAACAGTGCCAAGCCAATTAGCTAGTTCAGTGCCGCTTATATCAAGAGCCTAAATAAGCCCAGAGAGGTCACGTTTCGAACAGGAGAGAAGCATTTTCATTTGTCTCTCTGTTCGTGCGGGCCTGAGACGACTCCTACGTGGGACAAATCCCAATTAATGCCTCCTATTTAAACTTGTCCTGGCATATTTTAGGACGTTCACCAATTAACAGTAGCATTAAGTTATCAGCTACCTTAGGTGAGGGTGCTAGTGGAGATAAAGAGCCCTTGTTTTGGTCAAGAACATCTAATCTTAGCTTGACTTGGCTAATACAGGAAAACCAAAGAAAATATCTACTGAAACTGCATCACAGCATTATTAAGCTAGAGGAGTTACTATTGCCCAAACTCACTAGATATAAACTCAATCTCTGTTCTAAGGCATCCCCTACTTTCTAATCCCAAGTACAGCCAGTGAGGCTAAGAGCAGGCAGGAAAGAAAAATTATATTATGATGATAAATACAAGGAAAAGGAACAGCAAAATTAAATATTATTATATGTGAATAGCTGCTTTCTCAGTTATGTAAGCTTAACCTCAATAGCAAGGTGGCTGGCTCACACACATGAGACTGTAGATGATGAAATTACAATGTCTGTCAAGATTTCCATAATATCTGCCTTAAATAACTGCAAGAATGAAAACCACAACATGATATTTTTAGTGTTATCATTTCATGAAGTTAGATCTTTACTTGACTATGAAAGTCAAGTCCATTTCTTCAGTTGCTTCAAATTAGTTTTCTTCTGCCAGTGTACTTTGTATAATTCAAATCTTTCTTAAAATTACCAAGGAAGAGCAGTTAGGCTGATCCTCCTGCCGATAAAGCAAAGAAAACTCAGAGAATAATGATATTCACAGGTGTATGCATTACCAATGGTCTCATTTAAAGAGTTACATTCTTTCAGGAGCATGGTACTGAAGGATGAGTGCAAAAGAAAATCAGGATAGTTTCTGTTTATTTGTTTTACAGGCCTTTTAACCACACACAGCCATCTTTATCAGAACACCATATTATTAGTTATCTCTTAGAATGACAACCTAAGTGGTCATTTTAACTTTGGGTGTTGTCACTGTAACACCTACATAATAAAATCTGTGTAACAATAAACTGCAGCTATGGAGCAAAGCTTGGTGGGGCATCAGACAGGTGTAATTAAAGCAATCCAGAATATTGACTGAAAGAATGCAAAAGGTGTACACATTTGAGATGGTTTTCTCTTCTTGTGGAGAATTCCATGTGTTAATTGGATTAACAATATTGCAGGGTAAACTGTTTTTTTGTTAGTACATGCTAATTTCTGTGCACAGATAGGCGGACAGGTTTGGTGAGAACAGACAAGTGGCTCTTCCTAAAGCTCTTTCTGGAGGGGAAGCGATTTGAAGAATAGCTAAATGATAGGAAATGAAATAGCAAAAAACTCTGACCCATAAATCTTTCAAAATTCTGCATTTCTGGGTTTTTTTTGCATAAATACTTGAATTTGTCTGATTTTGATTATCAGCTCTTCCTTTTGAAATGTTAAAACCTTAAACGCATCCATTGTGACTTGTTTCATACCAATATTCTGGCTTATGGTTTTTGCAACTACTTTCAACATGCTCATGTTTTAGCAAAAGTGTTAGTTTGGATACCTTGCATCAATTTCTGATTGCTTGGTAGGTTTAGCAGTAATGCAGGTGGGACAAAACAGCCCGTCCTTGGCCTCTCAAAGCAAAAGTTATGATAGGAGACATTAAGAAGGCAGTGTTTTCAGTTAGTGAAAGGGTGGTTTTAGTGAGAAAAGTACTGAATTGAAAACTAAGAGCATGAAGACATGAATAAAATCATTCTCAGTTCTGCCACTACTTGTTTCTGAACAAGTCACTTGAAGTAGCTTGCATGACAAGCCGTGCATTACTTTCCTTATATACCAAGCAGGGTAATGATACTTTAATAAACTGCATTTACCAGCTATTCATAAGAACCAAGGCAAAGTAATAGTGTAATAGCTTATGCAAAAATCTGTCCAGATCAGGGGAGATGTTTAAAAGGCCTGATGTGGGTTTTTTTTCTTAACACAACAGGCACTATGGTCTATTATTGGCACTGGATAGCTGAAAGTGCTGCTTGGATGCTCTGAAAGAAAGAGGGAGTCGGCAATCCTCATCTACGAGTTGTGTTTGCTGTGCCTGCAGCTGCTGCCATGCTCTGCCCTACCTGGTCCTCTGTCCTATAGGAGCTCCCAGTGCTCATTGCCTATCTGTGCGCTTGACTGGCAATGGGAGTGTTTCTTCTAAGGCTGGACTGATACACATAGTTTTCCAAACTTTGAGTGAGCCTAAGGTCTCTTATTTAACCTTGGGAATAATTAGTTTTCAGAAGTCTATGCCCATAATTAATGAGTTTTATGAGGGCAGGAAAGACTCTCCGCAACCGAACACTGGCATGAGTTTGGTATCATTCCCCATGCTGATATACAATACAGTGGTTTGTTCCCAGCTCAGAATAACTTTTGGGGCCCTAAGATAAATGTTATAACTGAATGTCACCAGTTTCACCTGAATGGAAAAACTGGTGAACTGACTACAAAAACTGTGAATTAACAAAATAATAGGTAGTTGCTTTAAAAGAATCAGTTGTCACATACAAGTTTGAAAATACAGCAGGAGAAATTATTAGGTATCAGAACTCAGATGAAATAATTTCTTCCATCCTTGGAGGTTTACTGCTTCAGTCAGGCATAGTATTACATAAGGTTGTCACCACAGCTAGTGAAACTGGACTCAGTCAGCAATGTAGGAAAAAAAAAAGATAAATCAGAGTACTATGGGTACTGCACAAACATGGTTTGGACCACAACCACAGAAAAACTATACTATTGCAAACACAAGGCCATTTGGTCAGACTGAAACTCTACCATCAGAGAACATGACATGATGCAAATTATTGCAGACTTCACTAAGATTCTTTTGCAAGCTTGGTGAGGAAATTGAACCTTTTCCCCAGGGCTCTAGCAATGCTCCATGTAAACAGTTGGAACCTGAAGTTAATTTCCCAGAGCAGCTCAATTTGCCTGAGTATGAGAACACAGTGAGCTTGCAAAAATTTATACTGTTTCTATTTCTGATACACGAGCAGTACCATCAGTGGTTACTAAAAGGCAACCCTTATTTCAGCTATTGCAAGAGATACAATCAAGGAACTATTTGATTCGATACAAAGGTTTGACCACAAGATTAAAACTTGACTTCGTACAACAGAAATTACCCTTCACTTTCATTGTGAAATGCTTTAAAACCAGAGTTTAGAGAAGTACTTTATAATTAAATTAGTGAAGACACTGAATGACTTCATGGGTCTAATGCAAGTAATGACAATACTGACAAAAGTAATTTTTAACTCAAGGGAGCAAAAGAACATCACAGCAGTTAAAAGCTATCTGCTCACATGTCTAAATATTTGTAGAACTTTATGGTAAAAAAGCTTTTTCTACTGATAATAGACACATTATATTAAAAGTGATATTAATAAGGGCCTAACAGAAGCCTAACAGATGTCAGTTAATGATCATGATAAGCTCTTACACTTGAAGTTGGGCTACAGGGTGTCGCACCCACTTGTTTTGGAAGAGCAGTGTTCATAGTTCTTCAGTAACCAGAGGTTATCCAAATAGTGGTGCTGCGTTTTAGATAGCTCACCATGTATATTTGATATGGCCAGCAGAAAGCAGGAAGGATGTTATTTTCTCATCATGTGAGCTTTCTGGCAGGTTTAAGGTCTGATCCACTGGGTCAGTTTGATTACCAAAAATCTTTGCGCAAGGATTTCTTAGAACTAGGCAGGGTTTTTTTCTCATCAAGGTGCAGAAAATGTATTCCCAGGTAAGCATGATCTGTGTAACTTCTGGATTGAATTACATCATCGATGAGGAGACTGTGAAACCCCAGATGTTGATAGTTTGGAAGCTGGTTAGAGCTTTCCCATATACTCATGGACCCTGTGTTATCAACAGTGGTTATTAATAGCTCAGGCTTGGAGTCCTATTACCACAAGTCTTTGGAGAAGTAATTTGCACTGTATTGGCATCAAAGCACATCTACTGAAACTAAGAGAAAAAGAAATATTTGCTTCTGTACAAACAGCAACTGGAATGGAGGACTTATTTGTGCAGGTTTAGATATGTATCACCACCATTTGATAACACTATTATAGAAGGACTTGGATGAGTGGGAATGCAAATGCCTAATCCTATACAGCATAACTTTCTTTTATGTATGAAAATGAGTACAAAGTGCGCCTTGAAAGCATGATAGTTGACAAGTTGGTATTCTCACTAGACTTCCACATGGAGGCAGCTGAACAGGTCACAAGTGCACTGCTGTACTTTAAATGCAACAAATGTGAGACTGCTTGCTTCCATACCTTATTTAAAAATAAATAAATCGTTTTGCTTCCTGACAGCCTAAAAATCCAAACACCATGTTCAGTCAGCTCACAGACTTTTAGGCTAATGCCATATATCATTAACCATACCCAGCAATCTATTATTACAGAGGAACCACGAATTAAAAACAAGTGCCTGGCTCACAGTAAACATCAAGGACATCATGCTGGTGGCCAAGACTGAATATTAATGTTTAAGGTGCTCCATAAGTTTTTTATAACTTTCCAGGTTTGCAGTACAGCAACATTGTCCCATAAATTGCAATACAGTCTCTCCATTTACTGCACACAGCATGAGAAAAGCTTAGCATTCACAGCCTTGTCCACCTGTGCTGGACTGTTATGCTTAGTGCTCTTATACCTCACTTCCTCCATCATCTGGGTAGAAATAGCATTTAGGAAAATTTTTTAAATTCTACAAAAGTAAATTTCCTGAGGAAGAGAAATTTTGTGTGTGTAAGTTCATCAGTATGTTACCCACACGCTTACATAACACGCAGTAAAAGAAATAGCAAAAATATAAACCACATGCAGTTAACAAGATTTTAGATTTGAATGTAACTCACCTGTAAGGAGAAAAAAAACCTGTAATTTTTCAAAAAGGAGAATCAAGACTCCATATGTCTTCTGCAACTGTACATATAAGGTCCTTTTGCTATCTTGTGGACTATTATAGAGCATCTCCTGTTTTGAACCTACTTACCAAGGGCAATATGAGCTTTCTTCTAGATTAGTCAGCTATGACAGAGTAATAATTACTTTTGTCCTCGCATTCTTCAACAAGTGGCTTGAGAACAGAGCGTGACATTGCTGGATCCATCATACTCCTAGATCCGTCTGTTATGAAAGTGCTGGATTAGTTTTTAGTATTATTTAATTGTCCTGAACAATTAGTTTATTTGCCGCCTTTTTATTAATTATATAAGTAGAGTACCTACGACGCACCCTTTTGTGCTGTGCCCTGTAACAGCCTGATTTATTTGTTTGTTTGTTTGTTTGTTTGTTTAAGGGTAGAGGATAAAGCAGTATTGGTGCTAGGTGGCAGTTCTGGTGCTCATGTTCTGAGGCAGAGAATCAGAGACCCTCCTGCTGAGATGCACTTTCTTTGGTTTTGCCCTGACACTTTTCTGTGCTGCAACCACAGCTGACTTTTACGCTTAAAGAATGCATTTCTTAAAGCTTGTACTTGTGAAAATACAGCACTAGTCAAAGCCTGAAAGGGATCTATATTATTTCAAATACGCCTTTAAAAAAATGTCAGATGGAAGTTCTAACTTCATTAACCTGTAGCTGCTGAGACACTCCATTCCTCTGAGCTTCCCAATGCTGATCTTCAGGAGGGTCCTGCATTCACACCATATAAAGCTGAGCATCTGCTAGGGGAGGCACCGAAAAGCTACTAAAAGCAATACAAATATAATCAAAGCAGAACTCAGACTGCTGCTGAAGAATCTGTAGACTTATCAGTCTGTCTTGAATTTTTCTCTAAGTGTGGTGGGTGACACATAGCCACATAACCTTTACCCCCTTGTCACCTTGCCTCCACGGTTTCTGGCCATAGGGACAGCTGACTTGCTGTGCGTGAGGGAGGTTGAGAGGAAACGTGAGGGGGAGGCGGGGAGACAGGACTTGAGGGAAATTCAGTTGTAGGTTGCCTTAAGCTGACCCTGAAACCACCCTCAACCCTTTCTGAAGAAATTTTGTGAGAAATATCTCAAAGAAAGTCTTTACTATTCACTTCTGAGTGAGGGATTTCAAAGAGATTCTTAGGTCGATTCTTGCTATGTGCATTGTGCATATATGTATGTGTGCCTGTTGAGTAGATTATCTTTCCAGTCACGGGAGAACAAATATTGCCAATCAACATGTCTGTCAAGAGATATGATGTTGTAGCTTACATAACCTAATGTCTACTAAATTAAGAGGAATGCAGCTCTGTTAACTAAGAATTCAAAGTGAAACATGGTTTGTGGTATCTCTGCTTCATGTGGGTTGGGTTTTTTTTCTTCTTTTTAGCAATATTATTTAAGTTTTATAGAAGCTTGACTCTGTACCAAGTCAAAAGCACACTGTTTTAGTTATTAGCATGTGCATGAAGCGATCCCACTCCACTCATTCAGAAAATAGGAATTAAGATGATTTGACAGCCTTCCAATTTTGCTTTCAATGCTATCGATTCCTTTCATCAAGGCTGTGCTGTTCTGTGCTCGATCTTGCAAAAGGGACTGATGGCACACTTGCTCTAATCACATTTCATTGTACATTCACTGCATGTAATAATAAATTTGGCTATCCAGATCAATTTTGGCTCAATTTCCTCTCACAGGATGCAATTCAATGATTGCTTTTTTTTTTTTCTTTTAAGGACCATCATTTGATCCATATGGGGTTCTTTTTTTAATCCCCAAAATACTGACTAAATAAACATCAGTGGTATTCTATACTTCTGTTTACAATTGCTTTGGGAAAAAGCCTATGCTTGATTTTGGTAGGTCTGAGGTTACTACATGGTATATAATGAGAGTGATTTCTGTAATGGTTTTCAAAGCACTTAGTATGTTCATAGAGCCTTCTTGAGTGAACTGTTTAAATACAAATACTTCCATACAGTATGCTGTTCAATGTAACTTGCAAATGTAGAGCTTATGGCAGAATTTTGTAAGCAGTGTTGCAATGTATCTCAGTATTTTCTGTAATGACCTTAAAACAGGATCATTATTTGGCAGAGAACATTGTAGATGAGGTTAAAGTAGTTTTTTGTATTTTTTTCCCATAGAAATTCAAGGTGAAAAAGGTCTCTTAGGTCAACTAGTTCATTCTCTACTGGTGATTTTATTATGCCTATTCATTCGTTCAAAAGGCCACTTTACTGTTGCAAATCTGTATTAAGGAAAAGGCAATACTGGACTTGCCTATTAGTAGATTTTGCTGGTGAATGTACAGTGAGCATTAAAACTTTCACTGATTTCTGGTGAACAAAAAAAGCATTTGAAGTCCCTTGGAGGTGAGGAGGGAGAATAATTAAAGGCAAAGGACTGTAGTCAGATCTCGGGTAGATCCTGACAGAAAATAATGCAAACAACACCTCTGTGGAGCCGGGAGAGTTGATTTTGGATTAAAGATCTGAGGTGTGCAACTAAGCTTCATTTAGCATATAATGAAATAACAGTTACATGATCCACAAATGTTTAGTAACTAAGTCTGTTAATACAGTTGTTAAGTGAGATCCAATTAAGCCTATGCATTGTAAGTACAGGAGTATGGGAAGGGATTCTCTTAAGGCAGCTGTTCTCAGTGCATTATATTACATCTAAAGCCCAGCTAACTATGACTGGAAAAATACGATTGCAAATGTGCATAGTGGCATACACAAAGATTCATGTGAGTAGAACCTGTGGTCTTCTTTTCCCTCAAGTATAAATCATTATGATATGGTCAGAGAGAAAAACAGTGGAAGCAGAAAACATGCTTCCTTACTTCCAATTAAGCCTGAATAAAGTTCAGCCAAAATAAATCTGTCCGGCATGATACAAAAACTTTCATGCAGATTATCTTGAAGCTTTGGAAGTGTTATGTTGTATTCTGTAGAATTAGAACTGAAGGTCTTTAAGTCAGTTCTCATCACAACTCTAATAGGCAGAGATGAAAGGTTTCCTTTTTTAATGTCAAATTTTAATAATTTGTTAAAAAATCAAACAAAAAAAGATAATACACAATGTAAAACTCTGTCATGGTTTCTGTTTTCATTTTTCTTCTTCCTCTGTAAGAAAATATATGTTAAATATTCCTTTAATTTTCAACCTTCTTTATTTTAACCAATGACTTTTTTTCTAATTATGTTATAAACTTGATTTGGTCTTCTGGCTTGAAAAAGAGTTAGTTAACTAACAGAATATGCTTTAGGTAAATAGGTAAAAAACTCAAAGAATACAGTTTAAATAAGTAGGTACAAAAAATCTGAAATTATATTTTTAAGACAGTCTTCTGGTTTTGATTTTCAGTTTTTCTTCTCAAAGAAACTTAGGCACTATAATTATTTGCTCTAGAAATTAAAAAAGTTGTCATTTTGGTTGCAGGAAGACCTTCCAGGATATGTGTCCCCAGTGAAGAGTATGCATTACGATTCTATAGAGTAACGTTATGAGAACCATAGGAACTTGAAAGACCTATAATTTTCTGCCTTCAAAATACATGAAAAAAATTGCTGCTTTATAAATGACACACCTTAAGAAATAATCTGTCTTTTCATTATGGCTGGACAGAAAAGGTACAAATTATAAAATCTCCTAGATGTTTTAGATTAGAACATACATTTTAAGAAAACTTGGACTTTTTATTATAGTATCTGTACTTTTTACATGAAAAAACAGTAAACAAGTTCAAGTATTAGCAGTGGCACCTTAGGGTTTTCCAGTGCTACTTGTCTGGAAAAGGAAGTTTATTTTGACAGAATACTTAACAGCATTCACTAAACTACAATGAAAGCTATAAACTATAATGAAACAGGCTTGGCAAGTCTGAGGATGAGCTTCCTTCTCTGGGCTTAACTCTATTTCTGTGTTCCCATTTATCTCTCCAGTGAATGCAGGCACCCTTCATGGCCTGACAGCTATTCTGTCCTTGCCAGGTAGCTGCTGCTTTTAGGCATTAGCTGCCAAAACAATTCAGAGATTAATGGGAAAACATCCATAAATTATAGTACAACCTCTCCACTTTCACAGAAAATATAAGATCTTTGGGATGTTTAAATGCTGTAAAATGTCTTAATTTGTTCAGACATTTGCACAATTATTAATACAGACAGATGTGGAATACATAGACAACAAGCATCTAAATTAGCTTTGAGGGGAATTAATACAAGAAGCTAGCAAAATACTCCCAGAGAATAAATTACTGTGACATTTTATTATGATTTCAACACAAGATTACCAAGTGCATATTTTAAACGGTGGTCTCAAAAACCTGCAAAAGAAAGCTGATATCAAATGATGCAGCAAGGGAAAGCGGAATGGAAAGCTACACCTACTAGGCTCATAGACATTCCCACGGTAAGACAACACTTGTCACCCTGAATAAGCCATTAAATGCATTGTTTTTTCCAAGTCTTTAATTACAGTTGGCATTCTGGAGTCTAGTGCTGGAGGCTGCCATCCTGTTGAAGAACAATAACCTTCATGATACTGAAGTGGGAGAAAACAGCAGCAGGGACCACAGCCTAGTTTCCAAAGTGCTTCTAAAACACATTAGTAGGAGAAAAAACCTTTTTAATATTGCATGATTTACACATCTAGGTCCAGCCTCAGCCGAGCGTGATTCTCCGTGAGCTTGTAACAACACCCCAGATCCACAGTGTCTGTGGGGTTCAGCTTGTTCCTGTCACCATCACCTAGTAGCACCACAGACCTCTGCAAAACTGACTCTGTAGGGCTCAAATGGAAATTTCCTCATAATGTCATAACCTCTACCTTCTTAGCCAAATGGATGATAGTAACAGGTGCCCAAACAGTAGCATCTGATGACTTCAGTACAGACAGTCATGCAAACTCGTCGGCCCCTAAGATGTGATTGCAGTCACCTAGGCTTGAACTCATAGCTTGCTGCTACTAAAAGAAAAAGTGGAAAAGTGCTGGTTTCCCCAGCTTTTCCCTCAGCATGTGCTTCAATCTCCCTGTGTTTCTTCTACCCTGCACCCATAATTCCTATTACGGAATTTGCTGATAGCTTTTGGCAGGCACTTGAGCTACTTTATCTCACCAAACAGAAGAAAAGCAGGGTGCTGTAAACACACTTTTGACAGTATTGTTTGATGAAATACACTAGATCTTATTTGAATTCTTGTGGTTAAGCCTATTCTGTGGTTGAAACTTGTCACAGTTCCCTTCAAAAACTGAATTAGTTCATGCTCAAACACATTAATACCCAAAGCAACTTACCACCTCATCTGCGCTCAGACAAGAGCTGCTGTCTTTAATGCCAGCCATGTGACTGAGTAACAGCTGTAATTTGTATACGCTTATGTAGAAACTCAGCGCTGTGATGTAAAAACACCTGGTTTGGAAACGTCAGCGCTGTGTCACCTCTTCAGCCGGTCCCTCAGCCTCAGAACAGGCAAGCTGGTCACAGCCTGGCCAAGCCTGGCTTAGTCTCCAGTTCCTCCTTCTCTCTGGGCAGGTAGTCATCCACACCTCTGCAAAAGAGCCAGCCACTGGTGAGGTGAAAGGAGAGCTTAAACCTCTTCCTGAATGTCAAAGGAGAGAGATCAGGAAATAGGGGAATAGTGGAGAGAAGGGATATAAGGAGATTCGGACCTCAGAGGAAATCATGGGGAATCCCAAGAAGGAAGGTTATATAAAAGCTGCCATAGCAGCATTGGTAGAAAATCTTGTCCTCTGTGAGTTCAGCTTGTGGAAACAGGTATGCTATGAGATTGAGTCCCATACTAAGTGGGTTAAATAAGTGATATAAGTTGATCGCTGGGATATAAAGATGAAGAAGGTGACCTTCTGGGTTTTAGGCTGGAATTAAGCATGGTTTTCTTTCCTTTGTCATCTCTGTCTTAATAGATACCAAAAGATGGCATAACTGTATTGTATCTATGTTTTATTTTGTTTAAAAGAAAATGATAATACCTTATTTTTAGTTTTGCCTTCAACCTAGTTTATGTTAAGCATGAGTGTTTTAGATTGAGCAAGGTATACGGGCATGGTGATCCGTACAAAGGAATTTAAGGGAGCATTTGAGCAATGCCCAGCATCCCAATACCTTTATTCAGAATATCCAAAAGTAAATGGCATACTTCTATTTAGTTGTATAGTCCAGTGTTGAAAGTTACAAGAAAGGCATGTATAAGTTACATGATAAGTGCCCAGTAGCAGTAGGTTTTTTGAATTAGTTCCTGCGCCAAGATGCTTCTGGGAGCGTTGCATTCCTGCTGACAGTCTGCTGACCCAGGCTAAGGTTACTGCATAAAGTGACAGTGTGATTTGGCTTGCATGTGTAGCAGCCAAGCTAAAATCTGGTACAGCTAGCTGGTCCTTAGGGTGAAGCTCTCCTTCACGCTGCCTGGAACGTGGCTCACAGTCCCTTCCCTTGCACTGACAGCAGCATCTCTTTTCACAGTGATGGCTCTGAAATGCCATTTAGCCGTGCAATTCTCAGCTTCTCATTTAGCGAAATATTGAGAAAAGTGAGTGGAGTTGTCCAAAAACTAGAGTGCTTCAAGACCAAAAAAGAAAAAGAAAAAAAAAAAAAGTGTATCCTAGTACTTTGTTGAGTACTCCAGCATAATCTGTAGGGGAAATACACTCTGAAGGCAGATTCATATACAGCAGGACAAAAACCAGTCAGAGTTGGCAGGGGGTGTTAATATTCAGATTTCCACCTCCAGTTCATTTTAAATGAGCCATGTTTCACTGAAGATTGTAGCTTTATTTTATCAAATAATATCTTAGCAAAATTAATTGATACAATGCATTTTAGTGTGATTCTTAATCTATAAGAATGTCTGTCCTTGTCCCTTGCTCAATTTTTTATTATGGCGTACTTAATTCTAGATCCATGACCTATGATCTTTAATAGACTTTCTGACAATAATGATTAGGATAGTGGATGCGCAGTATCAAATTATCAATAACCTGCTTCCCTGGAATAACACTGATGAATCATCATCCAATAGAGATATTCTGCTTAAAACATTGATCATTATCTAATTCACATTTTACACGATAAAACCTGTATTTGCCTTTCTGCTATTTTTCCAGAAAATATTTAAAAATATGTACTGTTTGTTGTTTTTTAGCTTGTGGGTTTTTTTTTTTTGATGGGGTTTTGTTTGTTTGTTTTTCTGAAAGCTACAACTGGAAATCCATTGGCTTGTACAGTCCCTTATTTCTTCTATACACTTTGTTGGAACCAAAATCTTCATATGAAGCATTTAAAAGGTAGCTTAAATAAGCATAAATGAAAACCCTATAATGAACTCTGCCTGGAAATGCATGAGATTTGTACAATTCTCATTATATTCTGGGAACAAATGGACGTTAAGATCACACTGAAAACCTTGATTAAAAAAGTGTGACTAAAATAGGCTCCTTAAGGATTATTGACGTTTAATTTAGCATTTGATATTAACTGTCTAAACCCACATCAGGAGAAACCAAATATTGCTTTACTCTGAGTAGTTTTCAGAGAAAGAGGAGATTTCACAATTGAAACTTTTGTCATTCTGAACGTCTCAATTAGCATATTTTAACAGTCTTTTAAACCTTGAAACTTAATTGAAATTGTAATAACATATTCTGGTTTGAGTGCTGAATAAAATACTTGCAAACCCATTTTAATTTCATTGCCTTTGCCACTATCATAGATTTGAGAAAGTCTTATTTTAAACAAATTTATTCTCTGCTTCAAACCTGCACAGGATGCATATTAGGGATACTAACTTTCTGCAAAAAAAGACCAAGATAAGCACATTCCCTCCTGGCATTTTCTTAAACCTTTCATTTGTTGAAGCAAGATAGTGTCTGTAGAAATTCTGTTCTTTCAGATTTAGGGAGGAAAAGCTTTGCCTGCAAATCATATATGAGTTTACTAGACCGAACTCACTCTTTTTTGGCTGAACGTTTCTTTCTGCATGTTTTGCAGGGCTGTGCATCCACGTACTTTCTTTGAAAATATCTCAGCATATCACCACTTCCTTTATGGCTAAGAATTTAATGAATACCACAAAATAATTACTGTCAGTTGCTGCCCATTTCTGTTCCCCATTGAAGTACTGTTTCTAAAATATTTCATGTGGCAAGCCTGGAGTCAAGAAGAACAAAGGAAGAGAGCGGATGCGCTTGTGGCTGCTTCTGCTGCCAGTGATTCCCTGTCATAAAAACTCCTTTATAAACCCCACCAAAACTGTTGGATGGTGATTCATCAATGTTATCATAAGGAAGGAGATTACTGATAATCTTGTTGGCCTGATGCACTTGCCCGGTCTCCCAGGAACAGAGCTGCATGGAGGGGAACCAAGCAACATTTCTTCTGCCATGAGACTGGGAGCAAATGCTCCCTAGGGAGGCTCACCTACTAAATCTTCCCCTAAAGGAATGGATTTGTTTCTGTTAGTTACTAACTAGAAAGATTCACACAGCCCTACTCAAACTCATGCTCAATGCAAAACACGTTCCTTAAGGCTTAGAGAAGAAACATCTCTAGGTCTGTATCAGAAAAAGCTGACTAGATAGAAACTTTAGAAACAAATCACCCTTTCTCAGGCCATGTTCAGTATCAGCTTGATGCTATGTCCTCAGCACGGCAAGGAGGCGTGTTGCCCCAGAAAATGAGAGCCTTTATATGTCAGTTTTCTTTAAAAAAACTTCTTTAGAAACTACAACTTTAAAACAAGATATTCTCAAGTGGTATATTGGGAAGTACAAAGATAACAGTTTATTCTTCAAGCCATATGGAAGGGTTTTCAATCCATGTACGCAGCTGAGGATGGGAAATCATGTAGAAGCCTCCGACAGGCTAAGTAAAGAGAACTAAATCCCTTGCACTTAAACACTATTAGAGAACACTTGATGCTAGATCACCAGTTTGAGGTTTGAAGGTGGGCTGCATGCTGACACAGGCAATAAATGGAATAAAGCATTTAATGAGTGATGAGATTAATAATGTAATAGCTGACTTCAGAAGGCTTACTGGCTTTACCTGAGGGGGTACTTGTCCCAGATAGTGAACCAAGTCAACATTGGTGCCTTCATTATTTTTATCATTATTTATATTATTGAAAGAAGCCTTTGTTAAAACAAATCTATGTTTACAGAGGAGAGATTGGTTTTAACTAGAAAGATACTTACATTTTCTCTTAAGTTTATCTCAGTGCATGAAAGGGTAAGATCTGTGGGCTTGATTATGCACTCTGAAAGGGTGGAAGCCATCTTTCGCATATTGGTTCTGTTTAAATAGCATTTTGTCCCATTAGCCCCAAAAAAGAAAAGAAGTAAAAATCAAAGTAGTTTGCTGTGTTCCCTTTATATTGCCTACAATTAAATCATATATGCAGTAAACCCACTATTTTTCTCCATAGTTTCTAGTTGGAAAATTAAATACTGTATAAACTAAACAAGTTTATAAAGCAACAGTTTTTCTCCTCTTTTTAGCACCTTCCTTCCCACCAAGGGACTGCCAAAAAATATTTAACCTCCAGAACCCAAGCCTCAGCTATCAACCATAATAGATATCAACCTCCGCTCTAGTTTTGGCCTGTTATGGGATCCCTTTTAAGTTAGTGGTTTCCAGCAAGTCATTGCACTTGTGAAGAAAATATACAGGATGTATATAAGATGAATTGAAATTATAAAATAGGATTATTTTTTTTTCATATTTAGGCAAATATTTAATTTCAGGTCATATAAAATTGCAAGTTAATCAAACAGTACAAGGAAAAATATCATGAAAAGACAAGGAAAAATTCCCAAATGATCACTTAATAATAACACTTCACTTTTTATAGTGGACCTATATCCCACGTGTAATTTTAAGTAAGTAAGAAATAGCTTTCAATGCAACTAAGAAACTAAAAAGCCAAACTGCACAGCCATTGTTAGACAGATACAGTATTCCTGAGAGATGTGTATATGTGTGCACAGCTGCACAGACACAGAGACCATATGCTTGTGTATAAACAGTAGATATCTGTACATGTGTGTTTGCGCATGTGAATATTTTATAACCACATTGGCAGGTATGCAGGAAAACCTGAATATAAATTAGACTTTTTCCTAGCTCTCTTTATACTGGCTGAACAGCTCTGTGGTTTGGATTAGAAATGAAATAAGGAAGTTTGGGTCTTGTCTTAGAAACAAGTGGATTAAATTTGGGTCTTAAACTAAAATAGGTTCAGAGTAGCTTTTTCCAAACTGCAGTCTCTGCCTACGAGACAGATTGCTACTGAACGTGCCAAGCTGACCTCATTCTCTACTATGCTGTTCAAACTCAAATATTCTGATTTTATAGCAAAAGTTCATCTAGATGAAGGATTACATCTTTCCAGGATATCAGCTCTGTACAATTCAAGCTGTTTTGATAGTTTTCTCTATTAGTTTCCACAACAGTTGAAAAATCCATTAAAAATTGTTGCCCTGCCCTTCTTCTTTCCCTTTGCTTTCCTTTCAGTTTCCTATTGCAATT
The DNA here is from genome assembly GCA_013401275.1 of Pandion haliaetus. Classification (NCBI taxonomy): domain Eukaryota; kingdom Metazoa; phylum Chordata; class Aves; order Accipitriformes; family Pandionidae; genus Pandion; species Pandion haliaetus. The sequence goes on along the minus strand of VYZV01036494.1, from coordinate 116,315 downwards.
AATTTCTGCTTCTTTTCTGCAGTTTTAGAAACGTTACTTCTTGAAGGGACATTGTTCACCCAGCTATATTATTCTTTGCTATACCCATTTCCACACCCTCAATTTATGTTGCATGGCTACCCTATGTCATCCAAGTAGATCTTTCATAAAGCTTTTTAATTCGGTCCCCAGGGATCTCCTTCAGAAGTAAGGGAAGCTCTCATGTAGGGCAGTAATCCTGCGCTTATTTAAGCAGCGTGCTACAATAGGAGATGCTGCTCAATCTGGGGACCACGGGACATGGACAGGCAACAGGCACGTAGAGAATTTCTGGGCAAAACATTGGCTGCCTGAATCCAGGAGTAAGGGCAACCATCTGAGACACCTGAAAAGTTCAAGAAGTTGAATTATTGATTTTCATTGTTTTCAAAGTGTCCATGTTATTATTTTATCAGTATTGTAGAATTATAAAGAGGTCCCAGTGAGAGTCCCACTCCTACTTGGAAGGACTTACTCAAACAAACACACACAAAAAAGAATAATCCTTACCATTCAAAACACTTAAGTTTAATGGCAATGCCCTGCTGCAAGAAAGTATGGAAAACTTACTTATGGACTAAACACATTTCTCCACCCCATGTCACCTGTGGTTCCTACTCAAGGTTGTCCAGAAAGTGCCTATGCCTCTCAATACCCTCCTGGTACAGGCAGCTGCTGCTCATGACAAGAGCATGGCTGGGAAGGAGCAGATAAGCCCCAACTTCTGCCCATGCTGAGAAACTCCTGGAGAAGGCTGGAAGCATGGCAAGAAGTATGGGAGGCTGGTGGCCTGTTAACAACCCGTTCTGTAAACTGTGGTTTGAACAGCCAGTTCAGCCAACGCAAATTGCATTTGCTCCAGCAGAGAGCTCAGTTAAGTTCTGAAAAGGTAGACCTAAGTATCAGAGAATCTTCTGTTAGAACTTTTATTTATTATGAACTTGAAACTGTAAGAGACTTTCTTCTAAACTGATGTTTATCTGAATTAAGTTAGAAACTTCTGTCAAATGTGTAAATGACTATCATATTATGAACTTTTAATTTTATGCTTTAGAAATCTATGAATTTAACCAAATATAATCAAAGAATATTTGATCACTGATTTTAAATAAGAACTTTTTATTTTATGATCATTATTTTTGAAAATTAATGTTTTGTTCTTTAAGTGCTTATAATTTTATTGTGCTGAAAAGAAAGATAACCATGTCTTTCAAAGCATAACTAGGACAAATAAAGGAGAGTAGATTTCATTAAAACACCTCTAACGTATGCTAAACCAAAACATCTTCACAGGAACTCTGACAAAACATGCTACTCGCTTTTAACAAGACAAAATGAAAGTTTGTTTTCCTGCTGTTTCTCATCTGATGACCTGTTTAAGCCACTAATCTTGAGGTAAGAATCCTGGTTTCCAGATGAGATCATGTAAATCTAGGATTATTATCTCAAATTAATCAACCCTTTGTTTTCTTCTCCAACAGATATATGAGATTTACATCTGTAGTGCAACTGCCATTCTTGAAGTTAAACATTTGTTGAACTGTTTCTGTGGTTTGGGCTAATGCCCTGTTGTGGTCAAATAAGGTTCTGGGTAATTCAAAATCTTTCAACTCATGAAAATTTAGCTCTGTTGCCAGGTAGGATTTGTTTCTATAGCATTTATAGTAAATAGTTACTAGTCTTCTGCTTAGCTGGGAATTACCCTTGTTATCTTACCCATCGTTTCCTTGTGGTTACTACTTTACTGATGATCCACACTAACACACGTCTCAGTCTGCCTGAATGTTCTGGTGATGCTTGGAAGGGGCTATTACCTTTTCCTCCAAACACAGCTGCAGAATCTGATTTTCTTCTTTCACTGTACCTCAAAGTGCAACATCCCAACCAGCCTAGTACCAGCTGCATAACTGGGTCAAATGCTTTCAGGAACTAGTCACTAAGGTCACTTCATTATTCCCAAAGTTTATGGTGAATAGTTTAAAACAACCTCTATTCCTTTGACCTGAAGCTGCAGTCATTCTTGACAACAGACAGAGTATTTTCTTTCTGTGCAAAGAGGGGGTTTTTATATTCTTCCAGTGCGTACCCTCTGACACGGGAGTGAACCACTGGATAACTAAAATATGCAAACAAGTACACCTGTATGCCAGATAAGCAGAGCTCTGGGTGTGCAGCTGCTGGTTTTTTGCCAAAGAAAGCTGACAGGTTGATTAAGCTAGGGTGGCTTAGGAGGACAATCTGTTAAAGAAAGTGGACACCGTGTAATTAAGAAACATTTTTTTCTCCGCATTATCTCTTCCCTTACATTTATTTCTGCATTTCAGTTTCATGCTGTATGTCTGGTTTGAATGAGAAATGCTTGGTCCACCTGGTGCTGTCAGTTGCAAGTAATGTCTGTTTACTACGTGCATTAAATTAGGCAATTAACTGTTTGAATGTATTTGTACAGATAGCCAAGTAAAAGTTTATTATAATACCTGGGCTGTCTCTAAAAAGGCTTGATTTACTTGGATTAAGGTTGCTCTGACTCTATATAACCATCATCCTGCATCTGCTGATATGCAAGTCTCTTGGAAAAGAAACTGTGTTGTGGATTGGAGAGCTATTAGGGGAATGTTTATGGGAAATCATAAAGCAAAGTTCATAGAAACCCCCAGAAGTGCTTGCTTCTAATGCTTCTGGCTTCGGTTCTTACAGATTTGAGAATTGCTCAAATTAAACTACAGGCAGCTATAACAAACTGAAACCTCATGTAACTTAAATCTGCAAGCATTTAAGAACAGGTAGCAAGGCTAAAGTCAGATTAGTCTGGCTGTGTTAATCATTTCTAACTTAAAAGTCGCTTGTTACTCTCAGACGATGCCAGAGCTAGAGAGACACACGATGTGGAGGAGGGTGAAACCAAACGCAAGGCTCTTCTCAAGAAACACTCTGGGGCAGATTTGCTGCAGTCACAAGCGGCAGCTTTCCCTTAGTCTCAGCACCCTTAGGAAGTGGGGGAAAAAAGAGTCTGTTTCAAGACACTTCACAAGATTGGGTAAAATCTGCCATGACACAGGGTTCATTGACTTTATAGTGTAATAATCAAAACTATTATATTTATGTCTCTCAAATAACTTAAAATATATGCCTTTTAAAACTTTAAAGCACTTGGCAGAGGAAGAATTAAACACAGAAGCAGAATATTTCTAATCCTTCCCTGGAAGCTGGAAAGATAACTCTCTAATAATTAAACATTTTCAGAAATTAACTAGTGATATAACTTTAATGATATGGTTAATTTTTAAATAGAGCAGATGTGTTCTGACATTTACTGGAACCACTGTACTTTTGCAGAGCATTTCGTTATTAACAGCAATTTACCTATGATTTGTGCATGCATGTGCCAACATTTTTATGTTTCTAAAGAAAGAAAATCACACCTGAATCCCAGCACATGCTTCGTATTTTGTTGGGTTTTTTCCTTTTTTTCTATTTTGGGTTTTATGATTTTTAGTTAAACTTTTCCAGGAGGCCTTTAAATATTTCAGCATTTTTAATGNAAAAAGAAAATTCTGGAGAAGCAGGCAGGTGGTTTTGCCAGAATCAGGCCCTTGTGAGCAAGCCACTTCCTCATCTGAGTTCACAGCCAATTACTTAGTATTATGAGGGCTGAATTTTGGTCTTGCTTGCAGCTGTAGAGTGAAATTTCTTTGCATTTGTGCTGTGTAACAAAGCTTAGGGCTGGATGCTGAAGCAGCAGCTCCATCCTCTCCAAACACAATGCAGACTCGGAAGCCAGCATTCAGGTATACCTCTTCCTGGTAATCGGGTCATCCTTTCCACCCCCTCAGCAAAAAATTGAGTGAGACCAGTGCAAAAAAATGCAGCTATCCATTAGAGAATCAAAAGAAAGCAATGCTAGATATTCAGCGATCAACGATTCAGTGATCAGTAGGACCAGTCTGTGGCAGTGCTGATATCTTGTATGTTGATATTGACACTGACTTTTGTTCTTAAACTCTTCAAAGATTCTTGACACCTTTCCTTGACACCCTTTTCTTGGACATCGTTGTCTTTTACAGCGAAGGAGTTTTCTTATTTGTGTTGTAGATCAAGCCAATTGCTTCCTGACTTTCTCCTTGTGACTATGGAAAGTAATTTTAGTTGTTTCAGGACTGTTATGTTTTCCCTCTAAATATACTGTTTCCTAGACTAAACAAACCAAATCTTTCAGCCTTTTTGTGTGTCATTGTTTCTAAACATTTTATCATTTTTATTGCCGTTCTGTGGACTATCTCCGGTTTGCCTAGGGTAATGCTGGAAACTAAACATAGTTCTCTTGCGGAGGTCTCACCAACAGAATCACTACCTATGCATCTTCCCAAAACCACTCCTATCAAAATGGCCTGACATAAGGTCTGCCTTTCTTTGCCGAAAAATTACATTGCGGGTTCCTAATGGATCTGCCATTTGTCCAGACTATTTCCTGCAACAATGCTCCCTGCTCCCATTCTACTCCTTTTGTATTTGTGCATTTAACTTTGCCTTTCCTAAGAGTAGTCCTTGTTGCATTTGCTATTATTGAATTCCACCTTACTGATTTCAGTTATCCAGAGTGCTTGTGACCTAGGGATATCCACAAATCTCTCAACTGTAAAGGAAAATACAGAGTAAAGCTGCATCCAAGACAGGTATCTGTGGAATCTCAGTTGAATTTCCTTTCAGTTTTCTGATAAAATAATGAGAAATCTTCTCAAAATATGATTTTGCTTCTATGTTCATACTTTTTTATAATTTGTTAAGCTTGAAAATGAAAAATACGGAACTTAGTAACATGATTTTTATATATAAAATGAAGGATTGATATCTCAGCTATGTTCAGTTAGAGTAAAATTCTTGTTGGAGTCTTTAAGGTAAAATTCCTTGGCTTTTTGAGTGTTGCTTCCCGTGATAAGACTCAGAATCTGTGAGCAGATTTTAAAACTCCATATACCACTGCCTCCAGTGCCTACAGGATTTCAGGTTTCATAAAAGTAGATGTGATTAGTAATGCAGGACAAATGTAGTTTCTTGATTTAGAAAACTGGATATACTGTAATCTGAGCTGTCTTGATGATTATTTTCACTGCTGTGTCAAACAGATTGAGCTCAGTCTGCATAGCCCATGAGATTAGTGTTGGGATATAGATCTTTTCACTTTTAGGTTGGACAATTCAGATCTCACCCAAATATGTCAGGACAAACACTTAACTGCGCTAAAGCTGCAAAAGAAATTACTTTACTTCTTGTGAACTTGGGACATTCTTGAACTGGTTTTAGAAGCAGCTTCCCACGTAGTCCTCTGAAAGTTTAGGAATTCTCCTCCAGCAGTGCAGTGTAATCGGTCCAAGCCGGCCCTGCCCTTTTTCTTTCTTTTGTTCTTGAAATATTAATTTGATTCTGTGATGTGGAGCATAGCAGGCTGAGTGTTGAGGGATAGGTATTTGTATCTCTATTTTCTCAAATACGAAAACATGGCAAATAAAAGGATTGGTTTGAGGGACATTAGACCACAAAATGCTGATTTAAGACAGGGTATTTCATCACATTACAGGCCCCATTGACTTTTCCCTCTTTTTTGCAATTCCCTCAGTTGCAGCCACTTTTATAATCCCTTAAGCCTAATGAAGTCAAAGGTACTCTGATTTCTTTTTTCTTACATAAATTATGACCCACGAACAACCCTTACTCCCAGCAGTGAGGCTACGACCATCAGCTACACGCACAGGTATACAGCATCCCCGAGCACAGCACAGGATGGGGAGTCTCTGCTCTTCTGGCATCTACCTGGCATTCTCATATTTGCCCCACATATGGACAGACTGTCTGCTAATCTCTCCTATTTGTGGATAACAATTTTGAAATGGACAGTCATAAGCTGTTTGGATCATCATTATTTATCTTCTTTGTTCCAAGCATGCTGGGGTTGGGTTTGTAACTGAAGAGGCATCAAGTATTTTCATTGAATTACTGCTGTCCATGAATCCAGTGAAACTGACTCCATTTTATGTCAACAAACTGCGTAATAAAATTATCTGGGGTCCTAAGAGCAGAACTTGTGATAGAACACCAAATAGGAAGAATGTAAAAAAAAATGTTACTGCTAGACCCAATGCGGTTTGAATATATACTAAAATCAAAGGACTGTAAATTCAACGCAGAAAAATTTCAGTGTGGTGAATTAGTTTGTTGTTTATAACGAGGTTGAAAATTCCAGAAAACATTTAAATCAGTCATAATATTTTTCTGCATAGCTTGATCTGTCAGAATGTGGCAGATATTCTCAAAATGGCTGTTGTAATTTCTCTTGTGTTCATTGAACAAAATACTGCCTTTAAAAAATGAATGAGTGTGTTTTACCCAGTTTCCACCCAGCAATACAAGAGGAAGATCTGAAGATGCTTTTTGCCAGGAGACTGCCTGCCTTAGGAGTTTGCAGACTCTGACAAAGAATCTGAAAGACCCATCAGTGATACCCACCCCTGAGACTAGAATCAGTTGTTACTGCCTTGATTGCTTTGTTCAGCTCCCACTTATCCATGGCTCTTTCCTTCTTATATACTCCTTTCTAAAACTTACAGATTTCTAAGCTAGGTTTGAAGATACTGACATGTTTTTTTCCCCATGTTTACTAGCTTTTGAAGGTGACTATGATTTGAACACTGCTTAGTTGTCTTCCTGTTTATCTCTGCTTGAATTCCACTTTGCAGTCTTGAAGTGTTGAATCTGTGGCAGTCATTTTAATGGCCAGATAGATGTCAGAAACACAGGAGTTTAGCTTTTCAGCAGGATGAAACCAAATGAAACGCTTGACTGTAATGAAAAAGTCATATTATTCAAACACAATCTCTCGCAATGACAGCAAAAGGATAAAGCCATCTAGCTGGGATTTCCATTTGGAGTAGTATAAGAGGATTGCTGAAATTAATGGCACTGAATTAATAGGTTACAGCAAAGACTTACTGCAACTTTGTGAAATACTTCCTTACTGTTAAATACATTGCTGCTTTCTCCTCCTGTAAGGGCAAGTCGCTAGAGCGGTTAAGGTGCCTTATTACAAGAGCAATGAAGTCAGTTGAACTCAACTAAAGGATGAGTTATCCAGCTGACATTTTGGGCCGTAGCACAGATAAATTGCTGATTCCTGTGGTGGGTTTGCCCTAGCTAGTAGCTAAGCACTCACACAACCAGTCGCTCACCCCCCCCTCCCAGTGGGACATGGGAGAAAATAGAAGGAATGTGAGCAAGAAAACTCATGGGTCAAAATAAAGACTGGGTAGTCACCTATGAAGTACTGCAGTAGGGAAAACTGATTTGACTTGGGGAATTTAACTTAATTTTTGTCAATTATCATAAATATTTAATTACTGATGTGGGTATTGGGAAACAAAGCAAACAAATATTGAAACACCTTTCCTCCCACTTTCACAGTCTCAACTTCACTCCAGACTCCTTTCCTTCTTTCTTTCTAGTTTCCACTTCATGACTTCACTCCAAGCACCTCTCCTCTCACCTTGTGACTGCCACAGATTACTCTCAGTCCCTCCAGTGAGGCCACAAGCAGTCCAGGAGGTCCTGGTCAGTGTGCAGTGATTTCTCTCTACCACTCCTCATTTCTCACTCTTTTCCTGTGATCTGATATGGGTCCTCCACAGGTTGCATTCCCTGTGGGGTGTGCCTGCTCCGGCATGGTCTCATCCACAGGCCACAGTCCCTACAGGGAAGTACCTGCATGCTTCAGCATGGCTTTTTTATGGGCTGCAGCCCCTTCAGGGGTATGGCGCACCTCCTAATCCTCTGCCTTGCTATTCCTTCTCTCAGTTCCTCTGTTCCCTCCTCCACTCTCACCACCCTTTCTTAAATATGTTTTCCTGGAGGTGCCACCAGCATTGCTGACAGTCTCAGCTGTGTCCTGTGGGTCTGTTGCAGAGCCAGCTGTGTCTGGCATGGGGCAGCCCCTCACCTCTTCCCACAGAAGTCACCCCTGCAGCCTCCCTGCTGCCAAAACCTTGATGGGTACACACATTTCCCTTGTGAGAAGCTGATACAGAATTTTATAGTCCTCATCCTTCCTAGTCTGATGTGCCCGTGAGGCTCTGGACCCATCTCTGATCTTATTCTCAACCTTCCACTGGTTACATATTGAAGTCAGTTCATACCTTTTCAGGCCAATTTTGAGAAAGCAAATTATGTGATGGAATATTAACTGGTGAAAAGTCATGGATATAAATGTTTGCCTTTCATTTTGCTTCACAGGGAACGTTTCAAACACAGTACTTGTACTAGCCATTTTATATTTTGAGGGCAAAGCCTGGATGTCTGTAGTGCTGTAGTTGACACTTGAAATGCCAGCTCCCAGAGACATTCTCTTGTACTGCAAAGCAATCATTAGTGCCTGGTATGACATTCCTCCTGCAGTGAGCAGAAGGGACTCAAGTTGTTTGTCTCTACTTCGTATAGAAGAACTGGGATTCTTTCTATTTCCAGGGCAGTTTTCTCCATCTTCTCTTTCCAGGTTTCTCATTCAACATCCTCTTTGTTTAACTTTGCTGGATTCAACAATTTATAGGTGGGGGGCTATGGAAGAATTCTGTTCCTGCGTTTGAGTTAGAAACCTTTTGAATTTGTGCCCAATTTTTATGAAAGACGGGGAAGGGAAACACAACATCTACATCCATGTGGGTTTGTAGAAATCTCCTGATCAGCAATTGCAGCCTCCTGCTTCTGGCCAGAATAAGCTTCTCCTTCCTACATTGTTTTTGTCATCAGAAGCCATGGTATGTTTTTGGAGAGAAGCTCTTTCTTCTTATGTATTTGTGTTCATTTACTATTTCTGTGTAAGAGATTTCTCTTGTAGGAGAGAAATCACGCTAATTCATTACCTTTTCTCTGAAGGTCTTGTTGCATCCTGGGTGAGCATGCAATAGCTCATGTCTCTGTCCTTGGCCCCCACAGAAGGCAACTTGTTCTCTGTCAAGTAATCTCATGTCTCCTGCTCTCCTCTTACAGACATGTTTACATTTCATGATTGATAATACACGTTTTGTGCATTATTTAGAGAGACTGAGATGTAGGCTTGATTTAGCCTGCAGCCAAATACTACCTTTAAGACAAGTGTGACATAGTAAGAAATTCCTAATAAAAGACATTGAGCTATAATAACAATTAGAAGTATTACCTCCTCTGTTGAAAAGGATTTTGTTTTTCTTCAGTTTTACTTGGCATCCTGTAACTTCTGAACCTTATAGTTGCTTGAATTTCCAGTGAAGCTGAGGACATTTTTCTTTGGTAAAGAAAAACATTTGGAGCTAAATTTTCTCCCGAATAACTCCATTGACTTGCAGACCAAAGTCAGCAAGGTTCTGACCCTTTCCTTTAGAACCTCTTTGTTCATTGGCAAAGACCTAGGTACTTGTCATGGCTTCACTGACAACGTCAAGAGCACTTGCTTATCTTACACATCTGGTCATCTTTGAGCCTAAGGAGTCTAAAAGGTAACTGGAGACCCAAGCTCAGCTTATTAAAGCATCCCACCAGGTCTTTACTGAATCGTTGGCCAACTCCTTTTTATTTCTAAGACAGTAACCTGCCAGCCAGCTGGTACCCAGGCTTTGTTACAGTTAAAGGAAAAAAAGAGAGGGGGAGAGGAAGGGAGGAAAGCAAAGGGAGGGAAAAAAAAAAAGTTGATGCTATTATTATCATAAAATTCAAAGGGTTGTTCACATCCAAACAGTAGGAGGTGGACAGATTAAAGTTTTAGAACTGTAACAACATCTCTCTTTGTGCTGTCTAGTTCAGCAAAGTGAACCTTGTAACACTTGACAGCCATCACAACAATTCCTGCAGTTACCACTCTGTTACTTAGACCAAATCCCCAATTCTGGCTTGCAGACTATAATTTGGAGACATTAAATGACTATAATGTGGAAAGTATCTGATGATGTATTGTGCTTTAGAATAATAAAACTACTAAAATTGCAGCTTGGAGAACTAAATCAAATATATAATTATCTGTGTTTGTAGGATTTCCTCTAAGAACGTTATGTTGTTTAAACCATGCCTTTCTCTTTCATTAATAACCTGTGTTCTTAGAAAGAGGATCATGCATTTAAAGATGTTCTTGGCACTTAGCCCTACTCCCACCTCCTTTCCTTACTTCTTGCTGACCCATAACAAATCTTCTGGCTTTAATTTCACTTCACATTCAAAAGCAATGACACAGGCCTTAATGAATAAACTTAATCCAAGTGCTCCATTTTATTAGCTGCAATTCTCACACTTGGAGAGTGTCTTAGTGCCAAAATTCTTTCCTTTTGTTTTTTCTTAGCCTTTATTTTTAGATGAGTGCTATCTGGTATTAGGAATAAGCATAGTGATTGAGCGTTCAGAAGCTAGTGACTTTAGGAAGCTTGCCAACATACAATATGCAGTTTCTTTTATTATTTTTTCCTTGCCACCAAAAGAAGTATTTTACATGTTTGGAATTACTGTAGTTATTTTCTACTCTAAAGACATTTTATCCCTCCTTTTCATCACCCTTAACTCACTGTCATAATCTATTGGTTCCTTCCCTAGCATATCCCAAAGAGTATTTCTTCAGTATGGCAAATAATTCTCCCTTGCTCTCCCTTAGGTTTTAAGGTTGACTGCCCTCCCTGTGCTCTCTCCAGGCAGGGATCCTTTGAGACCAGTGATGAATGAACCTTGAAAGCCTGAAAGCTTGTATATACCTGAGGTTGTCAACACTATTTTCTGAATTTACTCATTCTGTAAAATTGTCCTGGAGATCTCAGGAGGTGACATTTAGGTATGAGCATTCTGGAGGTGCTTCTCCTGGCCCCTTTTGGGAAGGAAGAAGAGGAGATCCTGCACTGTATCTTCCAGACCCTGATGACTACCCTAAAATTCAAAGGAACAATGTAGGTCTTGGAGAATTTAGACTAATCTTTTGCTTTCTCATATATATAAAGTAAGGAGTGGTTTCAATGAGGTGAATGATGTTATTTTATCCATCCCAGCTTAGATGTAGACAGGAGAAAAATTGAAGCCATGTGGACAAGTTAACACAGACAGTTAATGTCTGCAGTCTGCCAGACTGGTCTAACAAATTCATTTTTTGCCAGAAGCTACTTGGTGCTAAATTCTTTAGAATGTGTGTTGTTTTTTTTTTTTCTTTCAGAAAAAAAGCACGTAGGTTTGTGGGTTTCTTTTTGCCATGTTACAATCAGCGATCTACAAAAAGTATTAATAACTCAAAGAATGTATTTGTATCTTTATCACTGTTGTGTTAAAAAAAGAAAAACCACAGCAACTAGGTAAACTCTATATTTCTCAACTTAAGAAATGGATATATTATGTCTCTGTTTACACTGGATTGGGTCATGGCATTACTAGCTCTTGGGGAAGTTAGTACGAGTATTCTATACCTCTTAGGTAGAGGAGAGGAAGCTAGATCAATGTGCTGTAAGAGGTACTATTTTGGGAAACATCAAATGGAAACAAAATTTAGGTTGGCAGGTATACCAGCAAAGCAACAAAAATCACACTGTACAGTCCAGCTTTACCTAAGAGCTAAAAAAGACCTCCTTGCACACTTTAATCTCTTTTTTATCAAACGTATATATCCTATCATTAGATTGCTTGGACATATATCTATTTTTATATGATACTAAATAGAAAATTTGACTTAACTCCAGAGGACTCAGCCAAGCATGATCAGTTTCCTGGAACATGATGAAATAACTCTGCAACCATTTGTTGAAATGTGAAAAGACAATCTACATTTGTTTATATATTTTCATTATCACAATAAGGATCCAAACAACTAGTAGTTGAAAAGGCTGGCATTCTTTATTGTCTTTTTTATTGTTTAACATTTTTTACATGAACTATCACAACAAGTGTGTATGAGACAATGATAATATTGAATTTGCCCCTTGACCATAGCCAGAATAATTTAAGAAAAACCAAGGAAAATCTCATTCCAGGCAAAGCTTCCTGTAGCCTGAGAAAGAAACTGAAAAGCTTAACATCATAGAGGAAACTGTGGATATCATTATGCAAATTTCACTTTTGCTCAGTGACAGGCAAATATTACAGTGATGAACAGTTGTCTGTGTTCATTTTTTTATAGCTTATGATTTTTTCTAAATACCCAGTATGAATTTTAATATAGAATCCATGACAACTCTGAACAAATGTGCATTAAAGTGCATTTAGCCATTTCCACTGCTGTAAAATGGTATTTTAGGGTTACATTGGAGTGTTTGAGTACCACAGATTAAATCCTGGGTGTGAGGAAAGTGTTGCATAGCACTTAAAAATATTCATACTGTTGCCCTTTGGCTGTTCTACCCTTTTTCCAAGGGGGAGGAAGAGTAGTAATCATCATTTCTCTTTTGTAATTGGCAAACGTTCCTGAAGCTAGAGGGAATGGTTAGGCAGTTGCCTCTCAGCTTCTGGGAAATGTATGCCAATACACTGTTTCAGAGCCTTACAGCCTTACTTTTCTTCTACATGGGAACATGTTGGTTATTCTAAGTTTGTGCCTCAGAAAACATGAACCAGGCAATATGACTGCTGTAGTGCAACAGAATTTTTCTAGCCTTGTTACTTAGCTTTGGCCTCAATAATTTAAAAACAAAATTGACTTTACAGAGTTTATCCAAGTTCAATATATTTTATTTTCCTCCTGCTGCTTCTCATACTGGGAGGTTTATTCTAACAAGCAGATCCTACACGTTGAAGGTGCATTTCTGAAGGAGGAATGTAACTCAGATTCCCCAAGACTTAGCATCTGGTAGGAGAGAGACCTTCTCTCTGTGAGAAAATGCCATTAAAATATGACAGACTTTTTGGCTTTTATGTGCTTGTACAGTGCCTTATACAAAAGTGTCTTAGTCACACACAAAAATCCATCCTATAGTTTGGTTCAAACTGTTTCCAATTAGATTTTAATGCCAACTTGCAATAAAAAAGTAATAATTATCAATATGGCAATACTTTCTCTATTATCAATGTTAAAAACAATTGTCAGAATATTACAGTGGTTGATAGTGATTCACAAGCAGTTAAGCAGGCTATTGCCTACAGCACTATAGAAGCAAATAACAATTAATTTATTGCCCTCTCTTCCAGCCAGTTATTATTACTGTATGTACAGGCATTAAACCTTTCTCTTCTGTAGTCCCGTGACACAGGCGCTTAGAGATCTTGCTGATCTATGTCATTTTAGTTATGTTTAGTTAACATATTAGTTAGGTTCCAGGCCAAAGTCATTGTTATGGGGTTGTGTGGCGCAGTTTTTTTTGGTAGCAGGGGAGGGGGCTGCAGGGGTGGCTCCTGTAAGAAGCTGCTAGAAGCTCCCCCGGCTCCAAGTCGGACCTGCCTCTGGCCCAGGCCAACCCAGCCAGTGACGGTGGCAGCGCCTCTGGGAGAACAGATTTAAGAAGGGGAACCGGCAGTGTGTGGGAGGTTGGAATATGAGAGGAACCCCTCTGCAGATACCGAGGTCAGTGAAGAAGGAGGGGGAGGAGGGGCGCCTGAGGAGGCTGATGGCCCTGCAGCCCGTGGTGAGACGGCAGGCTGTCCCCCTGCAGCCCAGGGAGGTCCATGGTGGAGCGGAGGCTCCCGAAGATGGCCATGACTCCATGGTAAAAACCACGCTGAAGCAGTGTGAGACTGGAGAGCAGCCCGCGGAAAGGACCCGCGCCAGGGAAGTTTGTGAGGAACTGCAGCCCGTGGAAAGGACCCACGTTGGAGAAGTTGGTGAAGGACTGTCTCCCGTGGGAGGGACCCCACGGTGGAGCAGGGGACGAGTGAGGAATCCTCCCCCTGAGGAGGAAGGAGCGGCAGAGACAATGTATGGCGAGCTGAGCTAAACCCCATCCCCTGTTCCCCTGTGCCGCTGGGGGGAGGAGGGAGAAAGAACTGGGAATGGAGCTGAGCCAGGAAGGCGGGAGGAGTGGGGGTAAGGTGTTCTGAGGTTTGGTTTTCCTTCCTAATATCCTTGTTTTGTTTTGATTTGTAGTAAATGAAATTGATTTTGTTTCTTCCCCAAGTTGAGCCTGTCTTTTGCCCGTGACCATAAGTGGGGAGTGATCCCTCCCAGTCCCTGTCTCGACCCACAAGCCTGCCTTTGGATTTTCTCCTCATCCCAACGCGGCCAGGCGAGGGGGTGAGCGAGCGGCTTTGTGGTGCTTTGTTACCGGCTGGGCTGAAACCGAAACCACGAGAGTCATACATCATTTTGTATCCAAACCCATGTGCCATTTTGCTGATGAAATATATGTAGCCTGTTCAACTAAACGTGAAGAATAAGCATTTTCAGACAAAACTAAATGTGAAAGATCAGATCAGCTGCTGGTGTTTGAGTTTGCAGCTTGTTAATGAACTATCTCTAACATGCTGGTAGCCCAAAGAAGCTGAGGACAGAGTTCTTTACTGGTAAATGACAGGCTGGGTCTTTAACTGTTCAGGGGCAGGTTGTACCCCCTTGCTGGTAGTAAAATTCTTGGAAATACTTATGTAGAAAGGGAACTCAGGGTAAGTATAAAGGAATCTAGCCTTAAATTTTCATCATGCTTAATTGCATTCTTTCTCATTAAAATCCCACTCTGATTCTAATTAAATTCATAATTGTTCTGCATTTGATGCTATAAACTGTTGTGTAGTGTTGCTGGGTGCTATTTAACAGATGTCATCCTCTCCCCAAGAGGCAGTGTTATTTCATTGCTGTGTGAATTGATCCTTCAATGTGAAATCTGAACAGGTCCCCAGATAGCCAAGCAGGAAGTGGGGTGTTGTGAACTAGCAAGAATGAATAAATGAGGTAACCAAAGACTGTCTCTCAGTATGTATGAGATGTAATTCCTTGTACTTCAATATATTTTAAAAGAGTAATCCAATTTTCTCTTTCTATCTTCTATTCATAATAAAGTTACAAATTCATACTGATACTTCAACATGCAGTTCTCAAGCTCAGGCTTACAGACACAGACCAGTTTTTAGACATTTGCATTAATTTTCTTTTCTTCCAGTACAGGTCTTCAGAATTAGCTGCAACCTGTTTGACTCTTACACACACATACACAGAGCTTAGAAAGTTAGTCTTGGCTTTTTTCAGAACATTACTTTCTTCAAGTGTGCCAATTTCATTCACCACCACTTCTCCTCCATCTCTTGCAGATACACATGTGGTCCTAAGGCTCTTCATCCTCTTTGTTGCAAAATAGTTGTTTGACTGTTTCTGAATTTATTCTAGCGGGTTTTCCTGCCACCATGCTCAGTGTCTACCTGGGGGCTCACCCACGTCCATCTCTGATCAGTTTCTTCCAGTACAAAATCCCAGTTTAGCAAATCCCACAGAAGCCTGTCTATCTTCAATCAGACCAGAATGACTTACTTCCTAATTTATAAAGCTCAGACTCAGTATTACTAAGCTGAGTAGGGCCTTATGTAAGTTTAACAAATAAAACGCTGAAGTACACTGGATAATATAGTATAATGCTACTATGAGGAAAAACAAGATTAAGAAACTGAGAGCAGCAAGATGTCAGTGGGTCAACAAAATTTCTAGGGTTTTTTGCACAGTAATAGGTCAAGTCTGAAGATGCTTTTAGATTGCTTTAGGATCCTCAGAGATAGTTGTGTTACAAAATGCATGTTATTATTTACCATACAAACCAAAACCATCTCTCCCATTCATATGCAAATTCTGGGGAATTTGAATAGGAGAATAAGGTTGAGAATGTTCTATTCTAAATGTGGAGTTCTTCTTATATATTAAACTTGTTCTCTATCCCTTGTTCTCTTTAGTCAAAATCAGATATACCAAAGACAATCTTTCCAAATGGTACATAGAATTGACTCAAAAGATTCGGATAAAATTCTTAGCCATAGGCTGCTCATCATGACTGGTGGGTATTAAAGATTGCTAATATTATTCAGCATTCTCACCTCATTATGAACTATGGGTGCTACCATGGTTACTTTTTCACTTAAGTAAAATGTTTTTTTTAAAAACAAAGGGAATACGTAAGGGCTGAAGTATCCTTGCCTTTCTTTGATAGTGCCTCTAACCAACTGCTAATTTTAATCGCTGTCACCTGAAATTCCTATTCCTCTATCAATTTTGGCTAACAGATTCAGATGGACAGGTGATTTTGAGATGCAGTGGAGATACACATACCTTGTTTGCTTATAAGAAACCAGGTAAAAATGCTTAGTAAAGAATAAAGTGTTAGTGCTGGTTTACTTTACTCAGCCAGGCAAATACAAAGGTGTGCAGTGGATCACAAACTCCTTCTTTCCTGTCATTTTTCGAGTAACTAGCCATGCTAGCTGCCCCATGGTCTGTTTCTGTCCCATTTCTGCATCACATGCAGAGTCAGGCTAGTGGGCTTGTCTAAAGCGACGGCTTGTCCTAGTTAGTGGCTGGTACAATATAGAACCATTTGCAGACTTGCGAGACAGGAAGGAGGATTCCTTATACAGCTGCCATTTCTTCCCTATTCTTCATGGAATTGCAGAGCTCGCTGCATTTCCTTCTAACCAGGACTTGATAGATTAAATGCCACAAGTGGGTAAAATGATGATGAGAATTCAGATACAGTGATGGTCTTTGTTGATTTGTGTCTGTGCATAATACATAGTTCTGCTTTTCAGGATTATTTTTAACATTTTTTCCTTAGGGACAGAAGAGTTAATATTTTATATTCAGATTTGATGACTAGGGTTCTTTGCTGCCACATTTTAGTCAATGAGCCATTCTTGGTAATTTTCCTTAAGCTCTGAAAGAAAGTATTGTACCATTGTGAAGTTGTGTGAAATAGGAATAATGAGTTGGAGTAAAAACAGAATATTATTTATACAAAAAAGTTTCCATGTTTTGCCTGCCCCCAGATATTTTGAAGTCCATATAAGTGAGTTACAGAAACATGCATGCCACAATAAATTACAGAAATTGACAGTGGCACACAAGAGTGAAATAATCAATAAATAAATATCCTTGCTTTGAAAAGATCTTGTAATTATACAAGACATGTATGACAGTAACATTAAAATAGCTTGTCAAAACATCAAAATACAGACAGTTCTGATTCACTGGAACAATTATCTACTTTGTGCCTGATAAACAACTTTAGGAAAGAAGCCCAGTCCCACACAATGAGGAACATAGGATGAGAGATTATGTTATCCTGTGATAAATTATTCTAGTTAATAATTCTTTGCATGGCTGAAATGACCACCTGGGGAATCAATGTACCTACCTTCAGGAACATATCATCAAAAGCATTGCTGTCATTAGTTTAAAAAAAACGAGAGAAAGAAAGAGGAAAAAACCTAAGAAGACAACACTAGCTAAACGAGTAGTTCATGTGGCTTTAAGGTAGTCCCCAAATCTAGAAGGAAAAAAGTCTGGACAGCTAGAACACTGACAAAACTGTAATCCAAATCTTAACAAACTAATCCAGAAACAGCAGAATATGCTAACTCAGGTGCTTAAATGAAAGGTTAGAAAATAAATGTAATTTTGTTTTTGTCCACTTGGCATATTTCAGTTATAAGTTCTAAACTCATACTTTCTATGCTTAAAGTAGATTGAGAATCACAGCGTAAATGAGAATGGACAGGATCTCTAGAGGTCATCTGGTCCCAAACCCTGCTCAAAGCAGACCAAGGCCAGGTTGCTCAAGGCCTTGTCCACTGATTTCGTGAGTGAGCAGAGACTCCACAGCTGTTCTGGGCACTGGTGCCAGTGTCTTCTACCCTCATTATGAATATTTCTTTTCTGTAATATCTAATTGGAACTTCCCTTGATTCAACTTGAGACCTTTGTGCACAGTGGCTCCATCTGTATACCTACGTGATGGCAGGGAGTAGAGAAGACAGAGCGAGACTCTTCTCACTGGTGCCCAGTGACAGGACAAGAGGCAATGGGTGCAAACTGAAATATAGGAAATTCCATTAAGGTTTAAGAAAATACTTTTTTATTGTGAGTATGATTTAATACTGGAATATGTGGCCCACAGAAGCTGTGGACTCTCTGTCCTTGGGGATATTTAAAACCCAACCGGACATGGCCCTAAGCAACCTGCTGTAGCTGATCTTCAGAGGTGCCTTCTGCCTTAGCCATTCCGTGTGAGTCTGTGATTTCAAAATCAGTCTGTTACAGTAAAAACAGGTTTGACAGTTACTGGAATTGGATAATGATTATCAGCTGGGGTAGGGGGATCAAATTTTCTCACTTGGGTTGGTCCTGTGGAATGTTGCTAATGGAGACATTATCTCCTCATGTTTTTAATTGCATTTACATATCTAAGGCTTAAATGCCCAGACTAAGCTTTCCTAAAGTATCTGCCTCAGGCAATTTGTTTGGTGGAATTCAAGCAAGCATGCTTAAATAATTAGAAAACTAAAATTTCACAAATGTTATGCAATGATGCAACTGTGATACCTGCTGTGAAAAAAGTGGCTGAAGTCTGGTTAAGGGTTGGCTCTGGCGGTAAATATATCACTGTTGTGTTATCCTGGTTTGTGCCGTCATGAAAATAACAACTGCCTTTGACAAGCTAACGCTTGAACAATGTTGGTTTGGATATGATCAGCAGAAGCTCACTGAAAACTAAAGTTTAGCAGATGTGCCATGTAAAGATACACATATTTAATACAGGTGTCTTTTCTGCTGAACATGCTCTGGACCAAAGCCTTGGATGGGTTGTTCAGGGCACTCTGAAGCTGGTGCTGCAGACTGAGGTGGCACATGTGCAAATAAACTGAGTAAGGAGAATACTTCTGCTGTTCTTCCCATACCTTCATTCAGAAAATCTGGAGGAGGAGGAAGCAGCAGCCTGAGAGAGATGACCTTGTTCCATCTGCCTAGCTAAGATGTCAGTTCTTGTAGTTTTCATTGTTTGAGTGTAATTTGTCATTATGTCACAATAAGGAATGTCCTCCTTAAGGTAAACATCCCTCCACGTCATGTCGTCAGCCCTAGCTCCTGTAATTATCATCTCAGTTTTGTTAATCTAGTTTTTATTGGAAATGTCATCTGAAAAACTTTTGGTTATTCTCTTTATTTCTTTGGTACAGGTTTTTCTAGGTCATTTTGAAAATCATACCTTTTCTTCTCTTCATCCTGAGGGGATGAAACCACAGCAGGAGCCCCTGTCTGATAATTTGCTTTTATCAAAACTGATGCTCAAACCTGCTCTAGCAAAGTTAAAGGCTTTTTCACCGCATACTACAAATCTTCTATGTCCCTTTATTTTTCATCAAAAAATCTGTGCTAGAACCCACAGTTCATATCAGAACATGGCAAATACCTGGCTGTACTTCTGTGGTCCTTGGCCACTCTTCTATGTGTCTATAATGGAGTGCAATGTTCAGAGGCTTCAGAAAATGGATCTCTTTTCTGGACAAAATTTCTGATAAAAAAATGGTCAAGCTGGCTGCTAAAAATTCCTCTATTCACCCATTCTCTTCCTTCTTCATCCATTCACTTGGGCAGAGATAAGAGTACTGAGGCAAATCTGCCTCACCAGGAGTTGCTTTCTTCTTAAAATTGCAATGTTACCTCCTTCCGGGTTGCTCTGGACATCACACACAAAAAAACCCCATCACTGTGACCCCAGTTTCTTTCTGAAATTTCAGCTCTGTGTAATTTTCTGTAACTCTATTTCTCTATTTTTTTTTTTTCAAAGTACAAGGCTGCTTAAATCTTATCTATTTATTTTCTATGTTTTGAGGAAAATAAACAAAAAAATTACCTATGCCACTCAGATTGAGTCATCTTATTTTGACAATTCCAGATGGGGAATATTACAGGTGTTTTCCTACTCTGGACAGAAAATTCATGTTTTTATTTCCAACACAGATTTCATCTTCATATGTTAAGTCATCTTTCAGCTTTTCCAAGAGTTAACAGTTAAGACCAACTGGGGAATGTTACAGCATCTATCCTATCCAGTGACTAGAATATATAGTAGTTGATTGTAAAATAAAAGCTATGTGTATATAAAGAAGGTAGATTAAAATTGAAACATTTCCTAACTTCATAGAAACTGTCTTTGCTTCAATGTGTGTATGAATGTAGACGTGAAGACATATTATATGAAGACAAATATAAAACTCTGCAGACTGTGGTTGTAAAACTGGAGGCTTATTTTCTGTTTTCAAGGTGTGGCTTACTTCCCACTTTTGAATTTTGTTTTTGAGACCCCAAATAAGGAACAGACAGATTTGAACCACAGCACTGAAGTTTAAATTTCAGAATTCATTGTATGTTTTCTCAGTATAGGATCCCGGTTCATTTCTTAATTTCTTTGTCCTGGCAGTCCCCTAATGATTAAGGTGTTTTGCTAAAAGAAAATTTTCTCTAGATTCCAGAAGATACTTCCTCATAATTTTCTCTTTTGACCCTTTGGCAGCACTTTCTCATTCCTAATATCCCAGAAAGTACATAGACACAGAAGAAAAACCTCATGAAATGTATTTCAATTTGTTTTTCATCTTAATGCTTATCATTAATCATAAGTGGCACATTCAGGTAAATCTTGATTTCCTTGGTCTTTTATATTTTTATATTTTATGATACACAGAGCTGTGCGATGCCAGCTCAATGGAGTCAACATAATAGTACATTCATGTGCATTGAACTGTCTTTGCTATTAATGCTCAGCTTTCCTGCATCTGATGAAATCCCTTTTCGATTATTT
The DNA here is from genome assembly GCA_013401275.1 of Pandion haliaetus. Lineage (NCBI taxonomy): Eukaryota > Metazoa > Chordata > Aves > Accipitriformes > Pandionidae > Pandion > Pandion haliaetus. The sequence continues at coordinate 95,559 of VYZV01036494.1, read as the reverse complement.
ACTGTTAAATTTCCTCTTAATTTGATCAGCATAGTACTTGCTGTTTTGCTGTCTCCTGTCTTCTATTTTTTGAAGCAGATCTCTGAGGGTACTTGAACTATCATAGTGTAAGTTATGAGTGACAGTTTCAAATAAGAAATCTTTTTTTCAGAACTTTTAGTTAAAGTTTATCATGCGCAACTCTGGGGTTTTTGATTGGTTTGGGTTTTCCTTTATTCTCTGCCTGCACTTAAGAACATGATTGATAAGAAGAGTAAAAAACGGGCGCTGATATTAATTTCTATCTTGCAGCAACCCAGCAAGATCTGCCTTTTATCTTTCTAAGGGGATTTATTTGGAACAAGCATTTTTTGAGGATACCTTTGAAGGTACTCTGCAAAAAGATGTGTGGTACTGTTTTGCCTTTTAAAAAAAGGCAAGTGGAAGAGTTATTTCTTCAACAGGCAGGCCCTAGAAACAGCAATTTTTAGTTTGTGTAGGAATTTAATTAAAATACCAAAGCTGTCTCCTTTGGAATCCATATTTATGCAACCAATAAAAAGACAATGGATTTCTTTCTGGGACTTCTACCAGTTGAAGTAAAATGCTTCAAATTACCATTCAAGGAAGCCATGGCTTTTTGCACTGAAGCTAAATCGAGCATATTAAGGTTAATAATACCTACCAACAATTAAGACTTAATCAGAAATAAAATCAAGGGATTATGAAGTACGTTAAGCAAAGCCTCTCTCTGGTGAGCAAAAGGCTTATTTCTGACACACATTTCAAGTCAGGTTTAAGTAAGGGCTCTGGTTTAGGAGCCCACCCCTTGTACGGCCAGCCAGCAAAGCAGCATTAAGCCAGGCAGCGGCTGCTGCACCGTTCCCTGACGCTGCTGCCCAGTGACCAGCCACGCCGGAGGAGATACGCCCTGTCCTCACACTCCAAAGGAGCCTACCTGGGACCGAGAAAATAAATCATGCGCTCTCAACAAAGATGAATGAAAACCAGGGCAATGATCTCATAACTTTAGTAGCTGTCTTGGGAATATAAAGGCAACCATAGCTTGCTTCTTAGTCATAGCAGTGATCATGCTGCCCTTTTCGCCAGAAATCGTTTTCTCCGTCCCTCACTCATATTTGTATCCTAAAAGTCAGTTCCCTAAAAACTAAAAGCTATTATTAGGTTTCCATGTTACAGTACCACATTAAGCTTTAACTTTTCCTGTTTGAATCGGTGAGCTGTTTTACATTTGCCACAGTATTTTAATGATGGTAAAGTACTTCAGTAAAACCATTTAGCTGAGCAGAGTTCTCATTGCTGCTTATCACAGTAGATCTGAAATTATAAAGCATTGGGACTGTTTGCAAAAGGGTCCCTGAAGATGGGTATTCATTAGTGCGAATTCCCAATGACTTCTGAGGATCTCTAGCAGGGCTGGCACTTAATATGGAGATACACTGAACTGTATTAGAATTAAATAGTCATTGAATCAGGATTATAGATATGAAGTAAAATCTGGTATTCCATAATATTTCAGGAACTCTGACCTGCTCTGCTGACTCCATACTACATATATGTTCATATATATGTATAAAATTCAATTTAGAAAGGTACAAATGCTGAATGCGTGTTGTCAGATAATTCATCATGCCAGACAAACTCCTAGATGCAAATTTTTATATTATGGAACAGCTGATGTAAGTAGATCTTTTGGTTCCACAGAGTATTGACCCAAATAATGTAAAACCCAGAAAGAGCAGAAACATTCAGTTTTCCAGCTCTCTTGAATATTCTACAATTATTGCTGTTTTTTCAAAATGTAGAAGGGTGCAGAAAGAAGAAACCATATAATCAGACTATCTAGCTGGATAATTTTCACTCTGTTTATATTTTTAAACACTTTGATATGTTTTCCATTATTTTCTGCTATACACACAGCTTCATTGTAGTAGTTTATTTTTCAAAAATGTATTGACTATTTGATGAGTTTCATAAATTATTTTGTACACAAGACTAGACAAATAATTTCTCTTAGTCACCCTGCTCTAATTAGCACATTAGAAAGTGATGTTGTCAGGGTTGTGAACATTGTAACATAGGAAAAATGGCTACTGACACAATGCCTAGATGCATATATTGCAAATGCTCTTGTGTCGCTGTCCTCTAATTAAATACAGTCCTCGGGTCAGAATATGATTAGCTGTCAAGTGACAATTTAAGAGGCTAGAAGTACATGTTTGTGCTGAAACTAGACCAGGAGTTCTTTAGCATTATTTGTAGTGCATAAGCAGTGCTTTTAATGACTTTTTGACAAGACTTTTGCTACAATTCAACAACAGCATTGGTGTATATAATGTCAGAAATTTCAAAATGCAGACTTCGCATGCTATAAATTTGGTTTTCGTTTATGAAACGGAAAATCTCTACATGAATGCATGCATTGCCAAAGTACCCTCAGAGAAGACTAATAAGGATAGTAAAAGGATGAGTAAAATTACCAGGAACCACTGGAGGTATGTAGTTTTGCCTTGCTTGTGTAACACAGAGCTTGATGAAAACAGGAAAGAAACCAAAACAGTATGTTATTCACGTTGTTGATTTTTTTTTAAACATGGCAAAGCTGTGTCTTGTCTTCGCTAAAAAATTTTTACATCTTGCTTTTGGTTTTGTTTGTTTTCCTTTAAAAAGTGCTTTCATTAGAAAGAAGACTATGACACTAATTTTAAGGAAAACAAACACATCTATGTAGTCTAGTGACCTTTTCACTTAACGGAATCTATTGTGTTACTTTTGCATAATCCAGGTTTAACCAGGCTGAGATTTAGACTGTAATGTTAAACCAGGTTATATTCTATAAATATGTGACCGAAAAGGAGAAACTCCAATCCCTCAGCACAGATTTCTGTTGATTATGTAGAATCCAGGCATTGACAACTACACAAACAAATTTTCACACAGGAGAATTTGTTGCTAGATTTTTTGTTTTTACTGTTGATATGGATTGTTTTACATTAAGTATGTACATAGTATTTTTTCTTGTGGAGTGAATATAAATGTCTCACAAGGTGTATGAATTATATATTTTTTATATGGTTTCCTGAGATGCTTTATGACTATTACAGAGTTAATCAATATCAGTGACTAGATAAAAGAATATGTTTTCCTCTGACCCGCCAGAATATATGCTTTACTCCTTTGTTTTCTGCACAACATGAGAGATGGTTCTTGCACCATTTTCAAAATCCTTCTCCAGATTTTTGAAATTCTAAGGGTTTTTTCAATTACTGGCAAGAAAAAAGAACTTAACATTTGAGAGATTTTTGTGTAACTTCATCCTGAAAGTAAAAAAGTATGAGTTTCCAAATACAGACGTATCTGTTCCAATTTATAGATTACAATAATTATTAGGTAAATCTTTAATTTGCATAGACGCAGTTTGCAAAAACAGTGGCTCCATCAGGGCCATTTTATGTGTATATACACAAGGATTCTCATATCAAGTTTATTTACATGGTCAGGACTATGAAGAAAACAACATAGTTGTTGGCAAGAACATTTGAAGCCTTCCTAACACAATATGATAAAGTATTGTAATTCTAAACTTTGCGGACAAGTTTGTCAGGGGTCAGTGGAGAGGCTGTGAATGGCAGTGTCTCCAAGACCTCACATCTCTGCCATGCTCCTTTCATCTGGGGTATGAAAATTTGCCCTCAGGACAGGAGCTGCTGTGCAAAGTAGACGAGAGTTGGGGTACCCTGTTCTGTCTCCATTACCCCCGCAGGGCTCCTAAGCCCCCATAGCCATGCTCACACAAGCACAGAAAGCAGCTCTGCTTCATTGAGGCACACTAAAGCAGACAGGGAGGAATGGCAGGATATGGGTCTACTTTCAAATTGTCCTCCCTTTGCTCAACAGAGAAACCTTACTCTTATCTGGAGAGGAGGCAAGGCATTAGGGGGGAGGGACACAAAGGGACTCTGCCAAGCAATACAATAGGTTGTGAAATACAGACATGAGGCATGAGCACCCACTTTTTTTGCTATATGCTTAAGATTACATTAATTTACAGTTATGATTCTCTCATGGTACTGGAATTCTGCTTGCTAATAGGCTACAGTAAATTTAAAATGAAACCCTGAAATCTAGAACAATTTCTTCTACGTTTTTCCCTTAGTGCGCTATACACAAGAAAAAAAGAAAAAGAGTACAGGATTCACCAGCTTTATACTTGGATTGGCTACTCATGACAGGAGCTTTTGACAGTTCTGATAAACAGTTTAAGCTAGACATGAAAATATTTTTACACTGAGGTTGTTTTAAATTTATGCATTTTGTAAAGGAGAAAGTCCTTGGTCTGTGCGGGAGAAAAAACAGTGTGTTTGTATCCAGTGATTGCTATTTAGATATGGGTTTTTTCTCAGTTTCAAATATGGTTAGAGTTCCCCCTTTTTAAAATTGAGCTGATCTCTCCATTATCTGTGAAATCTTTCAGACTGAATGAACTCAATGTGCTTTCATACGCCAAGAGCTGTTTAGCAGCTGAACAACCTTCTCACTTTACTGGGGACAAGATGATACATGCTTGTTTTCCCCAAGGATATTCTCTGCTCTCTGGCCTGTCTCCCTATCTAAAAGGTGTTTACAGCAGAGGAAGGGCACTCGGGCTTTGGGCAGAGGTTGTACCAGAAATTATGCTAATGCCTAACTCTGACTGTATTGTCACCACCACAGGGTTAGCCGGGGAGAGCAGGAGGGTGTCTTCTTCAGGTTGGAGTCGAGAAGTAGAGTGAGAAGGGTGTTTAAGAAGCCAGTGTTGTTTTACAGGAGCTAGATGTGTGTCCTATATTTGTAGAAGGTAAATTTGCAAAAGCTGGCTGAGGTTCCAGATTTCCCAAACCTCAGGGTTTGAGCTGTGTCTAGGAATGTTTCTGGCCAATCAATCATAGAAACAGAGTTTTCAATCTTTTTTTTTCATCTGTAGCTGTAGAAATTAGCTGTGCCAGAGGAACTAATGTGTTCGTAGATCCTGAAAGTCACAGAGAAATTTGTATTCATTCCATGTTATAGTGATTGCATCCTCAATTAATTTATGAATCTGGATATATTTATATATATATGCAAGCAGAGATAAAATAATATCTGAAAGATTAAAGAGAGAAGGAGTAGAGAGATGAGACGATGTATTATTTACCATATAGAACAAATTTGTAGAATAAGAATTCAGTCCTTAGTACTTCACAGAGGCATATTATTCAACAGTGCTTCTAGACAGTAAAGGCTAATCTAAAATCTGTGAGGCAGAAACAAGCAGTAATATTTCACAGTTACAGCCCACTACATCCTTGCTTTATGTGCCTTTCTAGACCTGCATGTACCAACTTGCTGGATACGAGTGGGATTCTGAATGTGGCTGAGGAATAATAGTTCAACAATTTATCTGATAAATAGCCATATATCAAGATTACATACAATCCTAATTAAAACTACTATTCACATTTTATAGATGGAATATGTGCAACCAGATTTTATAAACTGAATTGGGATTATACATCAAAGAAAAGATTTTAGATGTCTAAGGAGCAGCATTTGAGTTGTTGCACAATTGTTTTCTTATTTCATATAACAGATATGTAGGACAGTCCCATCAACTGAAATATAGTGCTCTAGCTTCATGGCAGGCAACTGAAGCAGTGCCATTTTTAAATCAGGGAGTATCTGGCCCAGCATATATTCTTTTCCTGTAACTTATAGAGAATGAAGTTCTTAATCCATCATTCAGCATGGTGAAGAGAAAAATGGAATGTACTATTGCCTTGACCTTTATAGCACTCTGGTAATATAATTTCCTGAGCATTCATCTTCTTTCAGGAATCCAGCAACTTGCTCGATAGCAGAGAATGGGGCCAGACCCTCAAGCCACAGCATGTTCAAAGACTACAACATACGTAACATCATCTAGTGTACTGCACTGGCACTTCTGGAATTAACGTTTGTGAGTTTTCATTACCCTCATAGCCATAACAAATACAGGGTATAGCACAGTATTAATCCATTCTCATGGACCTAACAAGAACTGGAGGTGGTAAAACTTAAACCCTATTACTGGTTTCACTGGGGCTTGACCCAAAACACAGAAAAGTTGCCCTGTTTTTTGCAGCAGCAAACTCCATTGAAACAGTCTTGCTTTTAAGAGGTACAAATCTTAAAATGCATGCCTTCAGAGGAGCTCTATATCGCAATTTTGTTGATGCTGTCTGCCACGTCAGGGGGATTAGATATGTTTTTCAAAAGATCACTGTGAATTATTTTCAAAATGTTACTTACATGGCAAAGTTCAGTAATTAGTGTGCTGGCTGTATTGGAATGGCCAAGAGGACAGTCAAGAGTTATGATGAGCTGTGTTTGGTGCTGTATAAACACTGAAGCAGGAATGGCCAGATAAGAAAGGCTTAGGACACATCTGACCTCTAAACGCTTTTCCTTGTGTTTACTCCTGAACTTGGAAAGGATCCACCATAATGTAACTGATCTGGTGACTCAAAAGTCAGAAAGACTAGGGCTTAGGTGGAACTAAGGAATAATTTTGGGGTATTAATATTCTGATGTGGAAAAATAGCTGACCTAAAACTTAGCAAATAAGGGAAACTGTTTTATCTGGGCATCCGTGTACGGTGCTTCCCATCATCCATTCCCCACCCTGTGCACACTGAATCTGCAGAGCCAGTCACAGCTTTTTGATTGGTTCTTACTTCTTTTACACCAGTGAAATTAAAAAATGTTCCATTTTTAGTACAAAACCACTTTTATGTGTTGTTTATGTAAAAATAAGATACAGAATTTCTCAGTCCATTTTAGATGCTTTACAACTTGAGAGTGAAAAAGTCTAGATAGCCTTAACTAAAAATCATGAATATTTCAAAACAAAGATGCTTGTGAAATCGCTAGTTGCCATCTTTCCTGGGAGGCTGGTATAAACTGCCATAGCTCTGCTGAAGTTAGTCAGTGCCCTGAATTTTCCACCTGACAATGCACAGGATATGCCTTGAAGCACCTGAATGGCAGAGTGGCAAGCGACTCACACTCAAAGTTTATTTCTTTATCTCAAACATAAATTTAAAGGCTTATTTCCCCTTGGAGTTTCCTGAGGAAGTATTTAATCATAGAACAACAGGGAGAACAAAAGCCAGTTAAGGTGCCTGACATTATTTCATAAAATATTTAGACAAAGTACATTAAGGAACAGATGACTGAAATGAATGGGACCAGTGCATTAATGCAGTTGACTGCCTTTCACACAGTATGTTCACTGAGGATACTCTAAGAAGAAAGTGCAGCCCAATGGAGTACTGCATATAGAGTATCACATATGTTTCTGCAGATAAAGGAACAGGACCTAATTTTAATTTTAGGGCACTTACATGATGGCAAATAGAATATACAGTATTCCATATTATATATACTGAGTTGAAATTTTCAAGTAAATAAGCAGAAAAATACTGAACAGATTTTATAAAACGGAAGTGTTGTTTAGCTTTAAAAAAAAAGTATATTGAATTGTATAGTATTTTGACAAATTAATGCACTTCAATATTTCAGCTGAATTCCCAGAGCTACTAATTGAGCTTGACTATTCTGGTAAGATTAACTAAAGGAAAGGAACCCTAGAAGCTTAGAGAATTCACAAATAGCTAATGCTGTAACATACATTAAACAGAATTTAAAGATTTAAAAACAAAAACAGAATTTAAAGATTTAAAAACAAAAGGCATTGTCAGGTCCTAAATATATCCTAGGAATGCTAAATTAATCATATGACTTTATATTTATCAAACTGTTGACCTCAGCTGAGGTTATACACTGTCGTTTGCTTATTAAGATCTTAACATAGGCTTAGTTTACCTTTTGGATCTCTGGATTTATTCACTCATGTTTTAAGTTTGATTTCAATCCCTGACAAAAAGGATTGCAATAATCAGAACTGCCTAATATTGTTACTGATGCTAATTGCAAAACAGGATGGGAACAGACTGCTAAAAAAACCCAACACCCCCCCCCCAAAAAAAAACCAAAAACATGGATATGGGGAATGCAAACATGGATATAGAAAATGCCAGTAATCATGTTTATCAAGGTGAAAAGATAAAACCACAAAATATTTAATAAACTAAATTAGTCTAAGCTTTTTGAATATTCAACCAGTCCTTTATCGGAAGAGAAATGCAAAAAGAAACAGTGGCACAAACCAAAGAAAGGTGTGAGATTAGGGTCAAGTACAGCACGTATTTTAAAACTCAAAAAATCTAATACTGAATAAAACATGCAACAAAGCCATCCTGTCCTTTTTTGGGAAACAATCTTATCTATATATCCTTTTTATTCTCAGTAGAATTCTAAGATTAGCAAGCAGAATTTAGTTCTGCTGACTGTTTCAGGTGCAAGAGCTGAAGTCCTGTCCACAGTAACGTTTGTTATATTAATTTGTGATGCAGACTTGGAACATGTCACCCACACTCTGGTTTACTACATTTCATTATGTGGGGGTTTTTAAGCTTGATTTGTTTCTTTGTTTTTTTGTTTAAATTTGACTTCTTGTTTTTTTACTTCAGGGATTTTAAATTGCTGGGGTTTTTTAGTGGCTTAAGTACTCAGAGGAGCTGAGTATTTCTGGCTCAAATCAGATTGCATTGAATTTCTTCTAAACATTGGGTTTGACTTGATTTATCCTTATTAATTCTGATATTTTGTTACTCTAAATAAACAGTGAGTCTTAAATAATTCAGTAAAGGGATTTCTGATATTCAGATAAAAGTAGTATATATACAACAATTATCAGTTGTTTCTGAGCTGTTCAACAGAGAAAGTGCAAAATTCTAGGAATAGATTTTAAGTCCAAATAACTCATCTTGAAATATTTTCAAACCTTAGATTATACTCATTTAGAATTCTAACTACCATGGAGAATTCAAAGGCTCTTATTCACGTCTGGTTTGAATGGTGTTATGTCAGTGTGTTTCCTTCGGATAGAAAAGAAGCTTTAATGAAAATACATAAGTATATTCTTTATTGACTCAAGACATAAGTGTATTAAATGAAGATTTTTCACAAGCCCTTCAAAATCCCTTGTTTCTTCATGTACATATTTTGCTTTATATTAACATTTCATGCTTGACCAACTTGATAAACTTCTATGATGAAATGACTGGCCTGATAGATTAGGGGAGAGCAGTGGATATTGTCTATTTGGACTTCAGGAAGGCCTTTGACACTGTCTCCCATAAGATCCCCATAGTCAAGATCTTGATGTATGGGCTGGATGAGCAGACAGTGAGGTGGATTGAAAACTGGCTGAACAGCCGGGCCCAGAGGGTGGTGATCAGTGGCACAGACTAGCTGGAGGCCAGCAACTAGTGGTGTTATTGACTAGGGGTCAATATTGTGTCCAGTCCTGTTTAACATCTTCATTCATGATCTGGATGAAGGGGCAGAGTGTACCCTCAGCAAGTTTGGTGTTGACATAAAACTGGGAGCAGTGCCTGATTGCCAGAGGGTCGTGCTGCCATCCAGAGGGGCCTCGACAGGCTGGAGAAATGGGCTGACAGGAACCCTATGAAGTTCAACAAAGGGAAGAGCCAAGTCCTGCACCTGGAGAGGAACAACCCCATGCACCAATACATGCTGGGGGTTAACCGGCTGGAAAGCAGCTTTGGCAAAAAGGCCCTGGGGGTCTTGGTGGACACCATGTTGAACATGAGCTAGCAATGTGCTCTTGCCACAAAAGAAGGCTAATGGTGTGCCAGGCTGCCTTAGGAAAAGTATTGCTAGCAAGTCGAGGGAGGTGTTCCTTCCTCTCTCTTCAGCACTGGTGAGGCCACACCTGGAGTGCTGTGTCCAGTTCTGGGCTCCCGACTACAAGAGAGACAGGGACATACTGGAGAGAGCCCAATAAGAGGTAGCTAAGAGGATTTAGGGATTGGAGCATCTGTCATATGAGGAAAGGCTGAGAGAGCTGGGACGGTTCGGCCTGGAGCAGAGAAGGCTCATGAGGCATCTTATTAACGTATATAAATACCTGAAGAGATTGTGTAAAGAGGACGGAGCCAGGCTCTTTTCAGTGGTGCCCAGTGACAGGACAAGAGGCAATGGACACAAATTGAAACACAGGAGGTTCCCTCTGAGCATCAGGAAACAGTTTTTCACTGTGAGGGTGACAGAGGACTGGCAGAGGTTACCCAGAGACGTTGTGGAATCTCCATCCTTGGAGATATTCAAAAGCCATCTTGACATGGTCATGGGCAACTGGCTCTGGGTGACCTTTCTTGAGCAGGGGGGTTGGACAAGATGACCTCCAGAGGTCCAACCATTCTGTGATTGTGTGATTCTGTTATTCTGCGAAGATTTTTTTCAAATTATTTTTATAATTGAAGAGACAAGAATGAGACAGTGTCATTCCTTTTTTAGTTCAGGAAATATAGTATGGTGACTGATGTGAAAAGCACATCAGTCATCCTAAACCAGAAATTTTCTCACAGAAGTAACAGGTGTATCATAAAACACATTGGCATGAGCTAGGAGTCTTCCTTGTTTTTTTCAGTTTACGTCTCTTCTTTCCTCCTCCCCATCTTACATCATACTCATAACAGAAACAGAATATAGCCCCTCTCTTTCTAGGCAGAGAGAGAGTTTGCTGAAACCAAAACATTCTTCTCCTTCAGCCTTTCTCTTGTCCTAAGATGGGGAGGAGAGGACCCAGGTATTTCAGAGCTGAGTGCCTCCATGTAGATGAGTGTCTGGTAAGGGACAGCCTCTTCCTACTACTGCCTCATCTGCCTTCTTCCAAGTGGAAAGAGAGTAGTTGCTCATCCAAAGGCTGTGCTACTATAGCTGCTGATTAATTTTCCCTTTCTACAGGTGAGGATTTTGTCAATTACTTTTCCAGACAGTAACTGATGCCTGAACACAGTTTTCAGATTTCAGAATCTCAGCACATTTGGTTTGCGTTGCAGGAATAATGGCATTTTATAGGATACAAAGCTGTCTGAAGAGGGAGTCAAACTCATATATAGCTTTAATTCATCGGTAAAGCCGTTTGGGGCAACAGTGCCCTAAGCAGTGTTCTCTGGCTTTATGTGCAAAATAAATAATTCAGAAATGCTGAGCACCCACAATGCTTGTTATGGTCCCCATCAAACAGGGTCTTTCAGCTCCTTTGAAATTCCCTGGAAACCTAAGAGCTAATTTGGACGTATTGTCTCCAAATGTTTTCTGTAATAGACTACAGGGTTAAAAAGCTTGCTCGTTCTTAATGTTTGTGCTATATTGCGATGCAATTTTTTCCCTTATGTCTGAAGTTTTAAAAAAAGCCCAAACTTTCAAAGCTGGATCCCTCCCCAGCCTTCCCTCCCTTCCTTCTCTTCTCCATCATGCCCTCTCACCATCTTTTTTTTTTTTTCCTTTCAGCCCTAATTGACATTTATAAATTTGATGGTCGACTGACAAGGTTTTTGAAAAAGATGAGCTACTCAGCTATCAGGAGGATCGTGTTTCTGCACAAATCACTGCTTCAGCATACTCCCATCATTTTAATCAGGCACATTCTTTTGAGCTGGCAAGTCACAATTCCGCCACCCAGAGCCTCACTCTGAGGTATTTTTATAATGTCACAGTTTTTTGTTATAATCCTTGCTAGTTGGCACCATTTGGCACATGCTTCCCTGCAGGCTATTTCTAATCCCATTACTGTGGAAGTGACTCAGTTTGTAGCTTTTTTAGCACATTTGAGGGAACATCTGAGAGACACTTTGGTCTCCATCAGAAATGTCTGCATTTATCTAGAGTTTCCAGCTGTGTTTAGCTGAAATCCAGTGAGAAAATGCTGTTTTAAAGGTAAAGAGTAGATAAAGCAAATTTAACATGTTCACCTTGATAATCAGGAATGCCATGATGGATGGAAAGCTGCCAGAAGAGTTTCATAATTTTTAAATAGAAGTATAGATCAGAATTAATCAATTGTTTGGCTTTTAAAATTCCCACTTGCTCTTCAGAAAAAAAAAAAGACTGCAATTTATATCTAACATTGCCTGCTGCTACTAATTGAAGATTTTGTTTTCTTCTTTAGAAATACATAAAGTATGTCTGTTACTGCAGAATTGTTATTCTTTATTCTCTGCAGTGTTCAAGCTAATTCATAATGAACTATCTTAATGAGAACTTTGGGATGTTACAGGATTTTGAACTTTAGGGAAATGGTTCATTTCTAATTTTAAAGACTATATGAACAGCTGCACTGGCTCCATCTGAAGGTCCAGTTAGACTGGCCTTCTGGTTTGCATGTGGCCATTAGCAGATGGTTAGGGAAAGAGTATAAAAACAGACTGATATTTCCTGTGCTATAATCTTCTGACTTTGGTAGTTACAGTCTTTCCTGAAGCGGAGGTTCATATTTGAAGTGGAGGTATCCATATTTGTGTTTTATACTACTCACAAACCTTTCTGTGAATTCCTTTAACTGCCTTTGAACCCATTAAGATTCTGACACCCCGTACATCCTNTTTTCGGCTCTCGGTGGGGGAAGCGGTAGAGTGTCGGGTTCCGGGTGGTGAGCAGTTACACTGTGCATCACTTGGGTTTTGTACGTTCTTTTATTAGTACCCTTGTTGTTGTTGTAAATCCTCTCCTTGTTTTGTCCCAGTAAACTGTCCTTATCTCAACCCACAAGGTTTCGGGTTTTTTTCCTTTTCTTTCTCCTTCCTGATTTCCCCTCCCCATCCCACCGGAGGGGGTGGGGGGTGAGCGAGCGGCTTCGTGGTGCTTTGTTACCGACTGAGCTGACCTGAAACCACGACAGTGTGGTAAAAGGTTCCACAGCTTAATTATCTGTCCTGTGGAAAAAAGTACTATCTATTCTTTTTTTCAAACCGCTCTGTGATAAGTTAATTTGATGCCCCTAGTTGTATTCTGAGGAAGAGAAAATCTTTCATATTTACTCACCATATACATTTTATCAGTTTCTTTGAAATTATGCCAGTACAGCCAGACATCTCTTGCTCTTTTCCCAAAAGTTACCTCTTTCCCAAAAAGTTAAAAAGACTTAAACTTCATAATTTCTTTATCTTTTTCTTTAGCCCTTCTTTCTATTTCTTGTGTTATTTCTATGTCCTTTTTTTGAATTGGGCTATGAGAGCACTATGCAGCATTCAAAATTCAGATATTGAAGAGATTTATCCATTGGTATGAGCTCTTTGTTTAATCTTTATTTGCTCTCTATTCCTTTCCTAATATTATATTCTCCTTCAGACTACAGCTGAACATTAAACTGATAAGTATGGACAAATATCCACAAGATCTTCAAAACCTCTTTTCTGGGAGGTAGAAACTGGGGTGGTTTTACTGCACATTTCTGTTACATTTACCATTTTATTACCTAGGCATCCAGTATCATGAGAACATTTTGCGACTTTTGATAGTCCATTTTAGTCTTGACCCACCATTAATAAGTACCAGTTTGTTCATCTCCCTATCCACTCCCCTTTCCAGATTATTTATGGACATGCTGAACGTGAGGATGCCTTCACATAAAAGTTCTGCCGGGCTTTTCCAGTAGTAAACTTCTCCTCACAGTAAATACTGACTATATTGTTTCTTGTGTTTAAACCTCTATAAATTCATGACTTTGCTATATATCTTGTCTCTTCTGTAGCTTATTTTCTACAGGAATTTTTAGGGAGGGACTTTGTCAAAAGTGACGTGGAAATCCATGCGCTCTATATTGCCCTCATCACACTCATCTTCCCACAGTTACTTTCCCCGAAGAATTCTAGTAGATTTTTAAAGATTTATTTCCTTCCATAAAAGCAGGTGGTTATTGCTTCCCTAATATATGAAATCTGTCTTTTCATCCAGTAAGCCTAATATTTTATAATACTTTTTATTGATTTCTCTGGTATGGAAGTAGGATATGTACTTCCACAGACATTGCTGAAGCCCTCCTCAAGATCTGCTGTCACTTCCCCGTTCTTCTTGACTCGGGAACAGAGGCTAAGCAGAGGGGCTGTACAAGAAGGGCACAGCACCACAGATGACAAGAAGGAGATAGACTGGGTCTTCTTTGAGGCCCCAGATAGAAGGGGAGCCTCAGTCCCCAAGTGTACACAAGGGGGAGCAGGCAGGATTTGTGCTTGTAGGGTTGCAAAGTAGGGATCCTCTGACCATTAAAGCTGGAGGGCTTTGGCTGCAGAAGGATAGCTGGGGTCAGCATGTAAGTTGTAGAGGAGGCACCAAGATCTGCGTACAGCCAAGTGTCTGAGTTGTCTGGGCCTGGCTCACACAGCAGCATTGGGAGAAGTGATGAAGCAGTGTTGTGGGAGACTCCCTGAGGATGGAGGTCCCCACCTGCCAACCTGACATGCTTCCCTGGGGAAGTTTGCTCCTTCCTGGGAGGTCAGAGCCTGGACATTATGCAGAGAAGGCTGAGGCTCGTCCAGCCTTCAGATGGTTCCCCTGGTGCTCTTCCATGTGGGCACCAGCAATCCGGCCAGGAAAGACCCAAGGCTTATCAACTGTGACTACACGGCTTTGGGGGAGAGGGTCTGGGGCAAGGGAACCAGCTGCTGTCTCCTTGATACTGGCAGTGCGGGGGAAGGCTTAAGGATGAGTGGACGGACCCTGCAGGTCAACACCTAATGGAAAACTGATCTTTACAGCAGAGTTTTGACTTTAGTGACCATAGAACCCTCTTTAAGGCTCAAGGACTGGGAGCCACCAGTGTGAATTTATGAAGGGGAAATCATGCCTTACCAACCTGATAGCTTTCTACAGTGAGGTAACCAACTTAGTGGACGAGGGCAGAGAAGTGGATGTTGTTTATCTTTACTTTACTAAGGCTTTTGACACAGTGTCCTGTAACATCCTCATATACAAACTGATGAAATATAAATGAGATAAGTGGCTAGTGAGGTGGACTGAAAACTGGCTGAACTGTCATGCTCAAACGATCGTGATCAGTGGCACAAAGTCCTTGTGGACCCTGGTACCTAGTGCCCTAGCAGGGCATTGATCTAGGGCCAATACTGTTTAACTTCTTCATTAATGACCTGGATGGTGGGACAGAGTGCACCTCAGCAAGTTCACAGGTGATACGACTGGCAGGAGCTGTTGACAGACCAGAGGGTTGTGCTGTGCTTCTCAACAGGCTAGAGAAATGGGCTGCCAGGGACTTCATGAAGTTCAACAAGGGGAAGTGCAGAGTCCTGCACCTGGGGTAAAATAAACCCAGACACTCATACTGGCTGAGGTCCTACCAGCTGGAAATTAGCTTTGCAGACAAGGCTCTGGAAGGGGCCCTTGTGGACACCAAGTTGACCGTGAGCCAGCAATACTCCCTGGCAGCAAAGGCGGCAAACAGGCTCCTGGGCTGCATTAGGCAGGGTGTTGCCAGCAAGTTGAAGGAGATGACCCTTCTCCTCTGCTCAGCACTGATGAGACACACCTGGTGTGCTGGGACCAGTGCTGGGCTCCCTGGTACAAGAGAGATGGGAGATACTGCAGCAAGTCCAGGGGAGGGCCGCAAAGACAATTAAGGGACCTGAACATCTGTCATATGAGAAGAAGTTGAGAGGGCTGGGACCATTCAGCCTGAAAGAGAAGGCGCAGAGGGGTCTGATTCATGTGTATAAATAACCGATGGGCGAGTAAAGAAGATGTAACCAGGCTCTTCTTGACAGGACAAGAGTCAGTGGGTACAACCTGAAATACAGGAAATTCCACCTAAGTGTAAGAAAGCACTTTTTTACTGTGAAAGTGGTTGAACACTGGAACTGCTTTCCCAGAGCAGTTGTGGAGTTTCTATCTTGGAGAGACTCAAAACCCAACTGGACATGGCCTTGAGCAACCTGCTCTGGCTGACCCTGCTCTGAGCAAGGGGCGGGACTAGATGATCTCCAGGAGTGCATTCCTGCCTCAGCTGTTCTGTGTGAGTCTATGATTTAAAAAGAGATGAAATACATCATGCAGTAGTTTTAAAATCATAGTTTAAAGTTCCCTTAGAAATGGTTAATAAGTACCATTGAATCCATACAACTACTTACAAGTTTTTTTCATTTTATCTAAAACCACTTCTATTTACATATCCATTTGAGAATATTTCTTCAGCTTTTCCTATATAAAGAAAGTTGCAGTTGGGAAAATTTATCTGTTTTTCTGTCGTGATGAGCACAAAGAGGTTATTTAACATTTTTTCTGTCATCTCTCAAACTTACAGGCCTTTGCCTGGTTACTGCTTCTCATGTAATAGAAAAGACTTTTATAGGCATTTTTTATGAGGTTAGGAAATTATTTCTCAAAACCGTTTTGGTCAGCCCATGATTAGAAACCCAATTTGCCACATACTATGCATTGGCAGTTTTCCTTGCTTTTGATTTCCATACCCTTAATTCAGGAGGATGTCTTTTTACTTTTACTAGGCACTGTGTTCAGTTATTCTATTTAGTTTTTCTTTGGTTGGCTTTTGGGTTTTGATTTTTTTGTGATGGGTTTTTGAAGACTGATTGTTGTGGTTAATACATGGTATACCCTGAACCTATAACGTGATGTTTTCAGATAGGCTCCATGACCTTTACAAGGGTCTCATCTAATCAGCTTTTCTCAGTTTACTTTTAACAAGATTCCCTATTCTTATGTTCTTGCCTTCTTTGAATTTTAATGTACTATCATGAATTTTTTTCTTGCTTACTTCTTCGAAGATAACAGTAGATACAGCATTTCAGAGTATTTCTTCAATAACTTCATCCTGAACCAGAGGCACTGGGCTTTGCTCAGAACTCCGTGAAGATTTGCTTTTCCGCTTGTGGTTTCTTTGACAGATTACTCTTAGAGGCAATCATCTTCGATAAAATTTTAGGTTCTATATCATCACCTCTTGTGAAAATTATCAGTTTCTGTGGGGTAATTTTCTCAATATTTCCATGAGATTGAGTCACAATCATACACATGCTCCCACATGTGTTAGTAGAAGCAGGGTCAGAAAATGTTATCATGCATGTCCAAACAGCTACCATCTTACTTAACAGCTCAGATGCTGCCTTGCTGTAAAACTAATGCAAATTTTAAAGCCTGATAAAAGATATCTTTTCACCTTAAATTTATGGAGAATGTTCTTATTTTTAATGAGCTTTAGTTTACACCAGATTGTGGATCATCCCTTTAATTCTGCCATCACTTTACTTGAGCAGAGACAAGTGCTGCTTTGAAGTGTCATTGTGCTGTGGAAAATCTGACATTCAGATCTGAATGCAAGATGTAGCACTAAGAAAGTGGAAGATGTAGACTCCCAGACAAGGACATTTCTCTGAATTTTAATACACACCTGTATTTATTCTTCCAGTCCCTCTGATTCAAACATCACAGTATCTGTTTTGCATCAGAGAAATTAAGTCTTCTTTCATTTGCAAATTTCACAGGAAAAGTCAGAAGTAGGTTAGAAGAGAACATAATGTTGTGTTGTTTTTTTCCCTAGTAAAAACGAGTGAGAGAACCACCTTTTATGATCAATATGGTGCCATTCCCTTTTGTGCTAAAAGCTGTCTGTTGCACTTTGTGTCAACTCTGCACAGCATGTTCAGTTACTTTAAAAACCAAAACTTTAATTACTGGATGGAGAACTTGAGAGGTTACCAAGACATGCATTATTTGGGACTTGTTTGAGGATGGAAGACAAAGAAATGAAAGTTGTTGTTTTAAGGAAAGAGTAAGAATAAACAGACATTTAGATTATGCTTGGGCCATGATACACTAATTCTCTATTGTATACTAATAAATAATGCAGAGACATCAAATAAATGGAGGAAGAGTGGCCTTCTATTTGCATTGACTACTAAATGACTTTCAAAGAATAATTAAAAAAAACAAGGCCATTGCAACGGAAAAGTTCCTGGTACATAAGAAAATTTCTTTGTACTTAATACATACTAAAGGAGACATTGTTGAAAAGCAATTAAATTTAATTGTTAAAACTCAGGAGTCTAGCAAAGTGAAGTTTATAGTGTTAGTATGACTTATAGAGCCTTTTAATTAAAGTAACTGAAGGAATTGCACACCTTTGCAAAAGTTTTCAAGTGGAGAGGAACAGTATGGGTTTTCAGTAGCATTTTCCTGGCGTGGTCATTTGCAGCATTTTGGCATGAATCAGAATGAAAGGGTCAGAATTTGCAAACTTGATTGATCAGTGCATACTTTTTCCTCATGGGGCCCTCTCATGGGGCCCTTAATAAAAACTCCCTAAGTTTCAGTTTAAGCTCGAGCAATCTGAACGATATTAAAGAGAAGAAAGAGGTATTTGCAGGAAGTATGAGATTTATTTCTTCCCTTAGAGATTACCCAGTTCTGCACTAGCTGCAATTGTGGCATCCCTCTTAATTGTTCTCTTGATAAATATATCATAGTTTTTAAAATATATTGTAATACATCTATCACTTTAACTTAGAAAGACAGTGAGTATGGTAATTTACAGCTGCAGGATCACTTTATCCTCAGTTGCCATGCAGTTTTTTAAGACAAAATAAAAGCCATTATCATACCACACTGTGCATAGTATTAATTAACATAGTATTACTTTTCATTTGTTGTGAGAATTTATGTAGACAGCATGGAAAGGTCTACAGACCTGGTTTTTCACTGGTATTAATTATTCCACATATGTCATTATCATTTATGAATCTAAACTTGATATCTAATGGCACATATCATCAGTACTTAGGAGTCTAAATTTGATATTTAATGCCAGCAAGGTCCAAATGTGGGGGCCTTAATTTCAGCTCCTAATTCATAAACTTAGCAGTTGTCACTGTGATTTGTGGCACTTGGTGATGCCAATTATGGAGACCTAAAGTTCCCTTCTCCCTCTAAAAATCCATGCGTGTCTACCCTAGCCCATTTCTCTTGTGTTTGTAAGTAACAACTGGAACTGCCTTTACAGGACTCCTTTATTGACTCAGGGAGCATTAGATTAATTCCTGCTTCTATTCTCTTAAATCCGTATCTGTGTTTGTGTAAATTATTTTGGGGAATATTAAATTATTGACATAAGGAGTAATGTGCATTAATATTGTTTACCTAATGACTGGAGTTAACTGCCATTAGGTAAAAACCCATTTACTTAATGGTGCTTTGTTTTTATTTTTATTTTAGTATTGTTGTCTAGAAAATAGATTTTTTTAATTATTATCCTGAAGTGCTTAACATGCATAGAGACTGAAGTGCATAAGCATTCTGGGGAGAAACCTATTGGTAATTAATACACTTCATAGCTTAGAATTTTCCTTTCCAAGACACTTAGCCTAATGACTATAGGGATCAAGCAAAATAACTTTCCACTGTCATCTCGTTTGTCTTTTAGATTGTTTACCTGTGTACAGTGAGCTGTAGGCTGAGATGACATTGTGTCCAAGGCAAATATATGTGTGGTAATGTATATTTTTTAATGTTGGCACCGTCTTTTCTCAATCTCATCTGCAGGAAATAGAACAAGACTTGTCTCCAGCAAACAAAGTTATCTGGCTCCCAAATGCGAGTTTCTGTACTAGTGATGTGGCCAAGTCTTTTACCTGTAAAATAAAATAAAATAAAATAAAATTTAAAATATTACCTGCTTTCTATTCTCAATATCGTGCTTCAAATACACTGCTGCCCTTCAGATACACTTGTACTCAGCAATCATGCTCTTCATATTTACAGTAGGAAAATGTAAATTTTCCTTTTATATTTTAAAACAAAAAATAACCTATTTTAGCAGGAAAT
>VYZV01036494.1:59724-75622 GCA_013401275.1 Pandion haliaetus | reverse complement strand
TAAGTAGGAAATGCTTCAGGAGGCTCTGCTGTCAGTATTGCACAGGCCTCATTCAGGGGTCTGGGTTGTGAACAATGATGGAAATGGAAATATTCATGCTACCTCAGTTACCAAAGGTAGTTAGTGCTGGCAATCTATCTGGCCCAGTGTTATTTTTCACCACAGTCATTTCAGATTTATAAATGTTAAATCCTGTTTGCTTTAAAAATGTACTTTGTGATATTTTCAGAAAGTGAGATGACTGTGCCTGACATTAAAATTTGGGAAATATGAGTGACATTTCTACGTTATCAGGAAATTATTTCTACAAGACCCTTGAAACAGAGGGTCAGTGGAAAAGGTGCAAAATGAATTTAAGCTGTGAATATGCTGATGACTGTTGTTTACAGGTTTACAAGCTTATCACAAGTACATGCAGAGATAACTTTGATTTAATATGAATTGTTGAAAGCATGCATGACCTAGTGCACATTAACATAAGCAGGAAGATACATTCAGACTTTCTGCTTATAGGAAAATATTGCAAGAGGTGAGGACTCTACTCTTCTATTTTGGAAATAAGCATGTGAAAACTTGCCAATCAATGTTACACCCAACTCAGACATTGATAAAACTTGTCCAAAGATTATAATTCTACTTCATAGCTTTCTACCAAATTATATTCACTTTGTTTACTTTAGCCATTTAAGATTTCTAAACAAGTCTGTTTTCCTTTGCCTTACAACTTCGGTTTCTGTGATGAATGTTGCAGCAGGGAGGAAGGGATATTAAAAAAACCCCCAACATTATTAAGGGGTGTGATTCCTCTTGTTCTAAAAGAGTTCTAAGAGTAGACGCTGTAGAAAACAATGAGTTAAGAATCCTGAATGTGACTAATTTTTATTAAAAACATCCATTCCCAGTACATAAACATGTGTTGATATGTAGTTTACAAAAAATATAAATAAAGCTTCGTGCAAAATATAGCTCACATATGTTATTCTCAAGAAAAATAATAGATGCAAAAGTGCGTATTTTATACCATATGTAGGATATTAATTATTAATGTGACCTGAATATATAATATGCTAGTTTGATATAACGACAGATGATATTAGTCTTTTTGCCTAAAGTCTCATGCTATGAAAATGCAAGAAAGGTTTTCAGGATGTTTGTTGTCTAACTTATGTGGGGGGAAGCCTGAGGCTGTCGTTACCCCATGGTTTGTCACTGCAACAAAAAGGAAAACTTCCTGAGTTATCATAACAGGTTTTCAGGAATCAGTAAGGCATAATTTCACCATTATCTTAAAGAGGTATGAAAAAATATTCTGAAATATTACTTTGTGTTCATTACAAGAACAGACTGTGCTACTCTGTTCATTGTCAGAGGAGAGCAAGGAAATGTAAACAGTTATATTGGAAACATGAACTGGGGATATGACATCTGAAGTAAAAATTATGGTCCAAAAAACCTGCTTAGATGTTGGGATGAAATGTTTAGAGGTGTTTAATCTTACTAAGAAGCTCTCTTTTAAGTTTCTTTTAAGTACTTTTCAGTTAATAATTTAATATTATGTGGCAGGCTTAGAACTGACCCGGTGTCTGTTTCTGCAAAACTAAGTCAGAAACTACACAGATTCATCCCTAAATACCCATCAGATATGTAAACTGTGAACATTTCTGGAACATGTCAGATGAAAATGGTTTCTTAGAAAATGTTTATAAAATATTTATGTTAAATAAGTTTTAGGTATTTTCTTTTAAAATTATGTTCAAATGTTTTTAAAGTAAAGCCACTGTTAATAGTCCTTAAGTTCTCTATCAGTACGTTAATTGTTAGGCTGCTTTACTAGGACATGGAACACCAAGGCTTAATTTTTCTTTCAGTTAAAACCTTTGTCTCCAGCTTCTGAAAATGTGTTCTATCCAGAGTAAGAAGTTTTTCAGGATGGATGCTGTCCAAAATAAGGTAGAGAAAAGGGCTTGCAGGAGTCCCATGCCCTGAAGGAGACCAAGTGAAAGGGAAGTGATTCTTTAGCTTACCAGATATTTCATGTTCATGAGAGGTTCTGGATTTTAGTCCTAGGTCTCAAGAATACTTCTGTTTTCACCAATTAAAAATGTATAGAAGTCCAGAAAGTAAGTCTTAGAGGCAGATCTCTCCTCCTGATTATTTACCATAACCAGCAGGTAAATAATGTCTCTCCCTATCTTGTGGAGCATCTTTCTTTCCCTAGGCTTCAGTGCCCTAGCCTCATAAGGGCAGTTGCCTTTGTTTTAGAAAGTCCAAAACGTTCATGTTCTGGGACAAAGGGACAGAGATTCTTGATAAGGTCCATGCTCAGGATTACCACAGAGTTGCTCAAACTTTGGGGAAGGGTGGGATTGCCAGCCCTAAACAGTAGCACTGTGATTCTGCTGGTAGTTCTTTGATTCTTGTTTCTGAGGTGTCACCTCCCCACCCCATGATGGGGTGCATGAAGCCAACCACAATGAAGGTGAGAAGCAAGAGCACTCAGCAGTTCAGCCATACTGTGTTACAGGGAAATGTAAGCCCATGCAATGAATCAAACCTACACAGATATCACAGCCTCCTGAGTTTTCCTGGTAAATCTGTGCCTCATATACTGTGTCTGAATGCTTAACCCTAGGATTTGGCTTTGCATTGAGTTGCAGGCACTTAAAATTTTGCCTGTTGCAGCTACCTAAATCTTGATTAATTGAAAAGCAGCCATCAACACTATGTAGAGCTATAATTACAACTACAGTCTTCTGAGACCTAGGGAGGTGTTCTGGCACGTAGGTTGCTCTACCCCATTAACTATTAGTGTATTATGCTTTAGAGTCTGTATTTTCATTTCTGTGTGACCACATCTTGACTTTGTACAGAAACTATGTGTCTTAAATTTTTCATGCAGTTGACGGAATCATTTCTCTGTGATGAGTATTTAAAGAATACAGCTGTCCTATATACGTCTTAAGTAGGAGACTGGTTCAGAGGAAATGCAATACAGCCACTACCAATTTGAGAGATCCTAATGTCAGGCAAGAAGGAGTTAATATGGACTTAAATATATCTGAAAGCAAACACACTTAATGATAATGACAAGTACTTATGCAAATGAACTGCTAATACTCATCCAGCCAGAGGTGATTAAGTCTTTTAGGCCAACTAGAGATTTCACCCAGCAGGGACTATGTGGAAGCTGGTAAAAGACAAAGGCTTAAATAACTTCAGGGGTTATAGCTCTAGTGCTGCACTTGAGCCACGTTTCTCTAAATTATCCCTTCTTTCATGCCCCTTCCCTTTCCCCAAGAAGGAGGTCACAACTTCAGTTACCTTGTAAATCCTTTAACCTATACATTTTAAGGCCTGTAAGAGCACAGTAACCTACCCCAGAGTGATATGCTGGTATTAAATAGACTGGAATAATGAGCGGACCTAAGGGATTATCTAGTCAGATACTTAATTATGTAGACTAGGATCAAGGGAGAAAATGGAAGAATTGCATCTGTCTCTAACTCCTATAGCGTATGTCCACAGAAAAAGGTTATTGATAAATTTTTGTTAAAAGTCTTGCTTTGATGAAAGAAGGCAATATAGGCATGAGTGAAATTTAGGTCTCTATAAAATGGTGAAAAAAGAACTTCAAGCAAAATGAACTATCCTATCTGAATGTGGCAGGTTGACCCTGGTTGGATGCCAGGTGCCCACCAAAGCCATTCTATCACTCCCCTCTTCAACTAGACAGGGGAGAGAAAATATAACAAAGGGCTCCTGGGTCGAGATAAGGACAGGGAGAGATTACTCAACCAATTACCATCACGGGCAAAACAGACTCAAGCTGGGGAAAAATGAACTTCATTTATTGCCAATCAACCACAGTAGGGTAATGAGAAATAAAATCAGATCTCCAAACACCTTACCTCCACTGCTCCCTTCTTCACGGGTGTAATTTCACTCCCAGAATCTCTACCTACCTCCCCCCCAGCAGCGCAGGGGGATGGGGAATGGGGGTCACGATCAGTTCATCACACATTGTTTCTGCCACTTCACCCTCCTCAGGGGCACGATTCATCACACTCATCCCCTGCTCCAGCGTGGGGTCCCTCCCACGGGAGACAGTCCTCCATGAACTTCTCCAACATGGGTCCTTCCCACGGGTTGCAGTTCTTCACAAACTGCTCCAGCATGGGTCCCTTCCATGGCGTGCAGTCCTTCAGGAGCAAACTGCTCCAGCATGTGTCCCCCGTGGGGTCACAAGTCCTGCCATTAAACCTGCTCCGTAGGCTCCTCTCTCCACAGATCTGCAGGTCCTGCCAGGAGCCTGCTCCAGCGCAGGCTTCGCACGGGGTCACAAGTGTCCTTCAGGCACCCACCTGCTCTGGCGTGGGGTCCTCCATGTGCTGCAGGTGGATATCTGCTCCACCGTGGACCTCTGTGGGCTGCAGGGGGACAGCCTACCTCACCATGGTCTTCCCCACAGGCTGCAGGGGAATCTCTGCTCCGCTGTCTGGAGCACCTCCTCCCCCTCCTTCTTTACTGACCTGGGTGTCTGCAGGGTTGTTCCTCTTACATGTTCTCACTCTTCTCTCCAGCTGCTGTTACTGAGCCCCACAACTTTTTTTTTCCTTCTTAAATCTGTTATCCCAGAGGCACTACCACTATCGCTGATGGGCTCGGCCTTGGCCAGCGGCGGGTTTGCCTTAGAGCTGGCTGGTATTGGCTCTGTCAGGCAGAGGGGAAGCTTCTAGCAACTTTTCATCAGAAGCCACCCCTGCAACCGCCCCCGGCCCACTACCAAAACCTTGCCACATTTACCCAATACACTGAAACAGAGATAAGAAAAAATATTAGCTACTGGAATGGCATTGTAATAGTTCCTTTTTTATTCCCAATACTTCACTTAGTGTATCATTTTTATGTGCTGCTATCATATTTTTACCTGATCAGAAAGTAACTCTTGAAACACACAAAGTATGTTTAGAGAGGAGGCATTACTTTATTCTGTGCAATGTGGAAGATTTCCACAAATCGAGCATACCTGCTGAGGTTTTCAGTTATCTATACTTACACACTATAGTTAAAACACCACCCCTAATACATATGTTGGCCCTAACTATTGCATATTCATTATGCTGAGCAGGCATCCCAGAGTCTTCTACACCTGTGCAGGGTCTCTGGTGATCTCCTCAATGCGAAGGAGGATGTAAGTCCTTAATTAGCAAGTCTGTGACTCTGAAATGTCCATTATCTGGTGCCTTGACTATTATCCAAACACTCCTTAAGCATCTATTGTAAGCAGAATCTTAAACTAGATAAGCTTTACCTTGAGTACACATAACCTAAACAGTCCTTGAGTAGCAAGCATATAATTATTCCCATGTTTTAGGATTTTTTTTTCTTTAAACTGTCACTGCCTTCTTATTTATTAATCAGTCTTTTGAAGAAGGCTTGAGGCAACAATATAGTTGCATGTTACTGGAAGCCAATGAGGTTTCAAATGGCTAATTTTCCCTTTGTCCTGTATTTCATTGGTGAAAAAAGCTGTTCTTCCCTGAAGAGGAAGGCATGAGGACATCTGTAAAGCAAACCAGCACATAAGTAGATGAGGTTCATCTAAGAAAGGGGGTTGGATGTTTTTGCAGATATAGAAGACACAATAGGTTTATAACAAGCATACATCCTCTTTAGATATATATGTTTATATACACACACATAGATATGTATTTTAGAACAAATCATCCAAGTTCTACTTCTCATATTAAAGGCTATTTTACTAAATACATTTTCCAGTCAAGCAGAAATTAGGTGTTTGATACATATAGCTAATTAAAAAGAAACTTGTTACACAGAATTATTATTATCTGTTTTGTGCTGTTCTGACTAGTATTTCAGAAAAAAGTAGTTGTACAGGTTTATGACTCAACAGCTTCAGGAAAAAGCCAGTAGTTAACAGGTGTTATCAATCACTCCTCAATCTGGTCTTCATAGCTGGAAGAGGATCCAGCTGGCTGAGGTTTTCTGATTAAAAATTCTTTCTTAAAAATCTCCCAGTCTTTTGCTTGTGCCCACACATGTTTTATACTTTTCCGTGGGCTTGGGGAAATGAATGGATTAGTACTATCATGCCTCTGAGTCAGTAAGTTAATTAAAGGCTGCATGTATAAAATGGAACAATGAATTTTTTAGTGGATAACAAACATGATCTAAAATTCCATTTACTCACATTTCAAGTCAATTTTTAGTTTCAAAATTTTTATACCAAAACCTAATATTTTTGCATATTGTTAAAAGCAAGTGTTTGCAAACAACATATTTGCTAAAGTTTCAACTGGAAGTCTCTTGAATGCTTTATGACTTTACATCTGGGATGTTTGCTTTCCTTCCTATTCCCCATCCCCAGTGAAATTTCAGGCAGTGGTGGGAAGATAGAGAATTGTTTGTCTGAAGATCAGCACTAAATATAATAGGAGGTATAGATTGGGACCCAAATTGCATACCCTGTCTTGTTTGGAGAATCTCTGTTCAGATTTTGCTATGACTTTATAATGAGCCATCTGAAACTTCAGAGATCAGACCCTTCCAAATCAAGATCTGAGTTTTACAGCACAAAATACATATACACTTACGCACCACATCCTTGTGCTTGTTTTTCATACATCTAATTAAGCTAACCTGGGGTTTTTTTGTGTGCAAAACCCTGCAGCACAAATATTTCTGTTGATTTCACTGAGACTTTTGCAAGCCCATGGTAAGCCTAGACAGAATATTTTTCTATAAAAGGGTTTTATTTCTTGCCGTTTAAAAAGCACTATTTGACTGTCTTTACTGTAACACATACTTTTCTGCACCTTCATCATCCTCTCAGTATGGAAGGCCCTGTAAATCTCCAAGACTGACTGTCAGCAGTGCATTAACTTATGGTATCTTAATTAGAAACAACTCCAGAATGTTTCTTTTATTTAGAGCCAAAAGAGGCCGTTGATCTATTGTTCATAATGACTGACATCCATTTGGCATAGAAGAATGAAATGCCTACTTTCTGAATCTGGTTTATGCAATGTAGTATTTATTTTAATAACTGAAATCAATGGTAAATGTTTATAAAGTGTCTGATGTAAGCACTAAACTCCCGCAGATTTTCAATGAGACCTGGGACTAAGCCCTCTGTGACTGAAAAGGGGACCACGTATTCCTGCTGCACCGCAGATGCTGTGATCCACCCTGAGCCCAAACGATCCAAAACAAAGACTGAGCTATTCTGTAGTCTTCTCATGAGAATCAAGACTGACCAGACCTGCTCTTTTTTTAATTATTAAAAATTTAAGTTAGAAAAAGATAAAAGAAACTCATCAGTCACCACTTTCTAAGACCATACTGACTTTTGCTAAGCTTTTAGAAAGAGGATATTGGAGGGGCTCTGTCCTCAGATGGGAGGTGTAGCTGGCAAGCACCAGTTCAGGTGCCCCCAGCTCAGTGTTTTATACAGCCAGTGTCACAGAGAGGTATTCTGAAATTAAGTGTTTTTCTGCTCATCATGACCACATTCTTGTTCTGATCTCAGTGTGAGGCACAAAACAATGATTTAAGAAATGTGGTCTGTAACAGCTGTAAATATTCCATGTGTAATTTGGGAGTCTACCTTTACATTCTTCAGCTATTATTGAAAATTCTTGAATTGCCAAAGACTGGGGAGACCACAATAGTTTTTCTTGTTGCCCACATTTTTTTCTGAGGATTGAGACTCAAATTTTTGCTAGGCTTTGAGAGGCCTGGCTTTCTGAATGTTTTGAGTTTCCATGTTTAAAATCTTTTCAAGAAAATTTAAGCTCTGCATTCACTTCTAACTTCTGAAACTTTCCCACTCAAGTTCCTACCCAAGAATGGCAAAAGACTGCAGAGCTTTCTGGGACCATCCCCAGCATACTTGATTTTGAAAAGAGATTGGAAAGCAGGATTGCACCTGGAAAGCAGCTTTGTTGTTGTTGTTGTTGTTTTTTTTTTATGTGGTCTTTAAAAGTTNTTTAAGGAGTCCTTGAAAGATTTTGCACAACAACTTGTATCGTCATTTTCTGTTGTGATGGGAGAGACGATCCATTACAAGTCTGGGGCACCAACAGATAAAAGGTGCTTCTACATTAAATAGCTCTTCTGTTTAATGGAAGCATTCAGTCCTCTTATTATTCTTAAACATTTACATGTATGTCATCCTTTTCAGTATGTGCCTTCAGACATTGCCTTCTGATCCTGATGTGCATCACTTCTTGGAAAAAACTGAACAGGGAATTAATCTCATTTTTCTGCTTGGATCTAAAAAGTTTTAGTAAATAGAGAGCATAGAAACATATATATAAAGTGCACACTCCATAGGTATATGATCCTTTTCCTAAAGAAAGCAAAGACAAAAGTGTTCATTTTGGAAGAGAGAGGGGTAAGTATTCTGTTAACCAGCAAACAATAGCATGACTATGACATTGGTACTTTCAATGTTATAAAATGCTTTATTTAATGGTATAACTTTTCAGCAGTATGTAGTTGTGCCCAGGTTGAGTAAAATTCAGAATTCTCAATTAACTACGATTTTTGTGCAGAAGCAGTATTCCACTGAAAAGGTACATATTTGTAGGTTATTAAGGGCTTTCCTCCTTCCCCTGCTCACCACCCCATGCTGTGAGACTTTGCACTGTATTAGACTGGCATTATTAGCTGTATCACTTTATATGAGTACATCTAGAGTACACGTGTACTGTCTTCGGTGCTTAGGCATGCATATAAACCATACATATGAGTCCAAATCCATACCCCACTTTTGGTGATATTTACATCATTATTATATACTTGCTATAAGGGAGCTAGTAAAATATGATTCAGAATTCAATTTTTAATCCCAAATGAGAATGCCGTGCAAATTAATGCTCATCTTCCTTATTTTTCTGTCCTAATAGTGATATATCAACCTTGGACAGAAAACGATAGAATCCTACATCTCTGCCATTTAAGCAAAAGTGAGGTATAAACTATCCTTTCAAGTGTAGTGGTATCTTCTTTCCTTCCAATATTTCCTTTACTAAACCATTCTGGAAATTGATCATTTTTGCCTAAACAGATAATTGCCTAGATTTTATTTTTATGTTAAACCCTCATTGACTGTTTTAACTTTTTAACTATCATACTATGAAAACAATTCAAAACCTTCTTAATAGTGATAGTAAGCATGAAAAGACCTTATTCTTTTAAATTCCAAATGTTTCTGTAAATTTATTCAAGCTCCTGTAATAACCGAGACTAGTTCATAGGTAATGAACATGCGAATCTCAAGCCTTTCCTTTTTTTTTTTTTTAACAATTTATATGCCTCATCACGCAGGAAAAATGAGTGTAGGCTGAGTCAAACTTTTATAAGAAGGTGGAGGTTTTGTCAGCTTTTATTCCTCCAGAGGAAGTATCTGGGGGAAATGGATAATTACGATGCCAATTTTTATTATCAAAATAATGTGCAAAATTTATGACCTGATAAATCTGTCCTTGGATGGAGATTCTCATTTTGATAATCCCACTAAAATGAGTAATAAAGCACTTCTGATAGTAATAAACCATTTTTTCTTTGACATTTCATGATAAGTGTAACAACAAATAAAGAAGGAACTTCAAAGACTACTTACTTCAAAAGCTCTATAAAGTCCATTTGAATAAAATCCATGACTTTCATAAAAGTGGTGTTGAAAATGTCACGAATTAAATTAATGGTCTACATCTCTTTGCTTCATATTGTCTGTATTTTAATCATAATTTATTCTTCAGCACATCCTGCATGTTGTTGATTGAAGGAAATATTAAATCCAGCTGAGCTTTAAGCAATTTTAAAAGGAATGAATGAATATAATTACACATGTTAATAGTCCTGAATCTGCTTTTTTATTTGCTGCTGTCTGTCATATAACAGATCAGTAAGCTTTGCTTTTTATAACTATCATCAATCTTTCACAAAAATTCAAAAAATAATCCATTCTATAGCTACATTGTTCTAGTTTTCTTACTATAGACTTGTTTTAATGTTCCTACTGTGCTAGAAAAGTGAACCAGTGATAATTTGAACAACTTCTGGAAAAAAATATAATAAACTTTTCCTAATAAAAACAATGAAGTTTTTAATGTTCCAGTTACAAAGAATATCTCAGTTGAGAATCGGTAGAATTGACTCTGAAACCTATCTTTTGAGAAGATAGTATTGTTTAATTGATAGTTATGAAGTGCATTGACAATATAGACTACAGTATTGAGTTCATTAATGTTCTTTTATACTAAATTATTCATGTATGGTGGGGCTTTTTTGGTAGTTTGTTACGCTCAGAGGAAGAATAAGGAAGCTTGAGTTCTATCCTTGGTCTGACCCTGGTCAATGGTAACTCTGAAAACACATACTCTAATATAGTTTGTATTACTTTTATTACAATACCCTTTGGCATAAAGGAGCAAATGATTCTATCACTGATGCTAAATAAGAACTAGGGTAACTGAAACAGTTAATACTTCTTAAGAATTGCACAACAGAAAAATACTTCTTGAGTACTTCTTTAATGTTGTACAGGAAGTATAGATGTTCTCTGGAGTAATTTATAAGGTTCTAATAACGTATATGGTTATAGTATGGTTATATTTTCTTTGCAAAAACTATGTTCTCCAATGGCATGTAGTCTAAAGTGTTGCTGCTTACATCCAGAAAAAAGTTCATGAGCACAACTGATCAGATTTGCATATTTTTTCCACTGAATAATGTGTCACATCTAAGACTAGAAACAAAATAGGAAGTGTGTTTTTCCTTAATGTTTACCATTGCAGATACAGAATGTAGGCAACAGTTTGAAGAAGATAAGACTCTCGGATCTTTAAATCATATTTCTTCATCCTTGATTGTTTTGAGACTGAGTGGAGTTAATCTTCTGTGAATGGAAACTGTATTTAGGAGTAAACCCTTACCTTGAGAAGCAGAGGTTGTGTGTAAGTTCCCCAAATCTTACAGTCAAGTTCATACCTTTGTTTTTGTCAATTTTGAATCTTTGTCTTCTCCCATTGTGGAGAAATTTCTTCTTTCTTAGTCTGAGCCTAGGGTAGCTATAAAGCAATGGGTTGGTATGAATCAGAACCACACACGTAAGGTCCATTAGAGTAGATATCCTGAGCACCAAGGGTTTGTCTTCCAATCTATGAATGTCTTGCTTTCTATTCTGGGGCACTCTTGCACTATATTGCAGGAAATGCAGTACTGATAGTCATGGAAACAGAGTTAAAGTGAGTCCCGTTGGATTGTAGCACTATGCACAGCACAGGTTGCAAAATTTGACCAAAGAAGCAGCCTGCCTTAGTGACATATTGCTAATACTAGTCTGCTTACAGGTGCCTGATCTGTCTAATGATAGCTGGTATATAGAGATATGAATCAATGTGACAGTTTCTCTCTGTTGTGATTTCAGCAAAGACAAGGCTTTGTCTGTTTTATCTGCTCAGTTTCAGCTGGCATTAGCTTTCCACCAAGAAACCGTTGTCCCTTCTGGATGCTCATCTGTCCTAAACTCTGTGTGTCATCCTCCCCTGTCGTTTCTCTTGATACTGTTAAGCCTGTTTTCCAAGGAAAGAGTCTTATTCGACCTGTCAGAATGCACTCCCTCCTCTGCATCCCTGTGAAGACCCTATAA
Source organism: Pandion haliaetus (assembly GCA_013401275.1). Lineage (NCBI taxonomy): Eukaryota > Metazoa > Chordata > Aves > Accipitriformes > Pandionidae > Pandion > Pandion haliaetus. Next base: position 63,945 of record VYZV01036494.1, on the reverse strand, counting down.
ATTTGGAATTTCAGTCCAATTTGACAGAGGGAGAAAAGTCTTTAAGAAATATGTGCTTTGAAATTCAGCGTGTTCATACATATCAGTATGGTCAAAAATGCATTTCTGAAAGAAAGCATCTGCGCGGAGGACAGACCCCAGTGAAGAGGGACAATAGTGGGAGCGTTTATTCATTGGTCACCTGTGGAAAACAGGGATCAAGATTGCCCTGCCTGGGGGCGAACCCTTTCCTTGGAGTACTTGCTCTGTCATGCATTGGTGAATCTCATCACAAACCATGGTTGCCAGGGAACCAGTCTTCTCCAGTCAGTCGTCCAACTTCAGGCTCCTCCAGCATTTTCAGTGATCATGAAATTGTCTCTACCTTTCTATAAGACTAACAGCTAGAGGCGTGAAGGAGCCGAAAGGTCCCAGTGACCTCCACTGAGACTTAAGGGCAAACGACAGCAGGACAACCAGGGAGGTGAAGTGACCATCTCAGGCTCTTAGCTGAAGTAGGTGAACCACCGGGACCGACTCACTCAATCACCAGGATCGCTGTTTTGCTGCTGCTGCTGAAAAGCAGATTTGCTGATGCTTTTGTGAATGGTGCTACATGACTTGTGGAGCTGGGGTACCCCTGACTGTGTGAGCTCCTAGGAATATATGAGAGATGTGTGTTATACTCCATTATATATCTATTGTAATAGAAAGGCAAATCCTTTTTTTTTGCTTTGTTCGTGTAAGATACGCAAGCCTAAGCAGGATTCAGGATCTATGGCTGTATGTATCGCTATTATTCATAATCTTCCTCCCAATCTTTCCTGTTGTTTTGGATGTATTTTTTTTCTTACGTGTCATGGCTGATGGTGATGGCGTTTTTCTTTGTCAAGTCTTAATTTTATCTAGAGTGATAAAAATGCAAAGAAAACCTCAGCTGCATAAGAATGCTAGGTCACACTGCATCAAAGCTAGTGCTGTGTTATTTTTCAATAGCAGGCAAATTTTCTCGCTGGGACTGACTGTAATTTATCCACTGGGGAGCTAGATAATACAACTGCACCCTTTGAGATGATAACTATTGCTGAAGTAATGTTGGACAGATATTTATCTGTGAACATTTATGTTAAGTAGCTTGATATTATTGGCCTTTCCCAGAAGGAATTGGTGTTTTAATATAGTATTCCCAGGCTATATTTCAGTTAACAGTATTAACTTTACACAAATTTCTGCTGAAGTTATATTCAGCAACAAAAGTTCCCTTAAGAAACCCCAACCGTGTGAATATGGTAACTGAATCCTTGTGTAGTTGAGCTACAGAGTAACGATATACCAATGCCTGAATGTTTCTTTGAGATCACATTGGTTTCCTCTTGGGATAGCTGAAAAAGGTCAAGAAGCACAAAGTCAAAGAGGGAATAACAATTAAGGAAACTGATCCCGTATGTCACCAAATAACCTTTCCTATTCTTATGTGACTCCTTTAAATTAATACGATTAGATGTGAACATAAACATGCCCATGCTTTTCTAGTAAGACTGACAACTTATAATAAGGTTTGTAACACTACAGGTACCCTCTTTGTCTGTGAACTCAGTCGGTACTAAATACTGCTTTGTCTGCCACTGAGAAAGCCTGTCAGCCTTTTTGTTAAGCCTAAACCTTACTCCAAATATATTCCGGATGAGATGCGGGGGGGGGGTGAATAGACTGAAGGATGGTGGTTTGCAGCATGGATGCATACACAATAAGGAAGTTTCAGGTTTCTGAGGCAGTTCTTGACAAACATCTCAACGAATATCTCTCACAAAACCTTAGAAACACATTAACCTGAAGAGAACCCTTCAGTTTAGATAATATCAATGCCATACAGCTCGACATATTGTCATTTTTGGGTTTGTTTTTTTTTTTTAAGATGATGTCTCAGTTATGATTTCTCCTTTAATTTTTGTAATAGAGTTTGTCCCCACAAATTTAATTTGTTTATATTTTGCACAAAGCATGTGGGTGTAAAGGCAAAGCATAGAATCTTAAATGAAAAAGGGCTTGTAAAGATAATTCCTAAGATATTTTTATGTTTTTCATTTTACATTTATATTTCCATTATGTAGATGCAAGGAACATTTATGTGAAAAGTAAGATAATTTGTACAGTCAGGTGTTTCAAGTTAAAGAAGTCACCAGTTGAAGTAATGTACGCATTTCATCCTAATTCATATTACTCTGCCACCATCATTTTGTATTTGATGGTCCCTTAAAAAGTCACTTGAGGAAACACTGAAATCAGCTAATGAACAGTGTGCTTTAAAGTGCCAAGGGTGTCTTTTTAATAGGTATCTGTGTTTTTTCATGCGGAGTTTTGTACCGTACACTGACTATAAAGCAGAAAGGAATTATGAAATAGTGGATATATTGTCATACTTCATTGTTTAAAACAAAGCGTATTTTAGATGACCAACATTGGTTTTTCAAGTTTGAAACTTTGGCTCTGCATGTTTACTTTTCATGGGCTGTGAATGGAGAGAAAATGAGAAGAAACATGTACTCCTTCATTTACAATTTATAAAGATATATGTGCCAAGAAAACAAAGAAGGAGAAAAGAGTGATGTGTATAAAAACAAAGAATCCAGAAAAGGAGGAATGGCACTTGAGTAAAAATTGCGGGAGAAGTGCATTCATGAATCTCAGATTATTACAGATAGGCAAATCCCAATTTTTGAAATTTCTGCTGTTGTAAGGATGAGTATTGAACTCTTAAATGACGTAGAATGACTTGTCATGTTTAAATTAAAATAGAAAATTTTACTCTTCTTTTCTCAAGTAACTGAAATGTGAGGAGAAACCTCAGCCTGAATTGATGTAAATTGTGTGCAAGTAAGCAAAACCAAGAAGTCCTCAGATTCAAGTTTTTACAAGCTGAATAGCCTAACCATGAGCCAGATTAATACTGTGTGTTGAGCAATAAACTTCCTTAGCTTAGAGCTATGCTGTCACTATTATCTTTACTTAGCTGTGAGAATTGGTATAAAAATATTGCCTTATTGGGTGATAGTAAATACAATTTTGCATGCCTCTCCCAGTTTCTATACCATGACATATCAAGGTCAACAAGGATTGCGAGAAAATGTTCTTTCAGATGGTGAAGCCTTAGTTATTTTAGACGGAAATAATATTCCTACTATAATGTGTTTTGTGGTATTAACTCTTCTAGACTTTTAATAATAAGACTTAAAACTAGAAAGACATTACAATAATTGAATAAAATGTTAAATCTTCTTAGATGGAACTATGTTTGACAGTGGACAGAAAACAGAAATAAAAATTAAACAGGTGGAAGGGTAGCAAGGGGAATGTGTACCAAAGTGGCGTGCAGGAGTAGGAGATGTGCTCTGATGGTCCCCAGGAACGTCTTCCATCCCTGCACTGCTGTGTCACCTCCCACACCTGCTTTAGAGCTGCACAGTTACAGAGCTATCTAGATCATAATTCATATATGGAGATATACTTCTCTGAGGTTTCATAGGAGATCACAGTAAGCAGCTAAAGAAGAGATGCTTAACACACCTGTAATGACCAAGGATTTATAGCTCTACATAAAAGAAAAATGTTGATTTGTGATATTCAAAGAACAGAAGAGCAGAGGGCAGCAAGGAAGCCTGGTATGACACACTGTATACAAAGTGAACATGATGGATGCATATGTGGTATATTCATTTAATTACTAATAATGATACATAAATATATCATGTGTTGGAATGTTACACTTTTAAACTAAAATCATAGTGAGAAATTGGAACCTGCAAAGGAAAGATCTTTGTTAGAGATTTAAGATTTAATTTGATTTGCACAGGAGGGATAAAATTCACACTTATTCTACCATTTAAGTTGATTTTTCCACCTTCTTTCTCTCCTTTTAACTGAGCTAAAATACTGGCTTTTGTGAAATCTGAAATACATTGTTTGTTGGCTTTTTTTAATTAATTCCTATTTAAAAATTTATAGCAGTGAAAGCTTGACCCCAGTGAAGTTGCAGGGTTTTTTTCCAAAACAAATGGAACTATGGTTTCAGCTTTCATTTTTGTGTTTTAAACCTGATGCAAGGCACTATGGCTATGTGTATATTGCTAAATAAGAAGACAAGGAACAAATCCCTGATCCCAGTGCTGAGCACACTGGCTGGTTTGTGTTCACAGTGCCAAAGACTAAGTCCCTGTTAAAATGCCCCCCTCCCCCACCCCCACC
>VYZV01036494.1:39165-49227 GCA_013401275.1 Pandion haliaetus | reverse complement strand
TGTAATGAGTACACTAAGAACCTGATAAAACTAGGCTGATATGAAAGCTCCTTTGCTGTTTTTCTGAACAAAATCCCAAATTCATGAGTATTTAGAGAGAATTTATGATTGAGTGGAGAACATGGTCCAGGAGCACACTGTATTTCAAAATAACTCTGTAAAAATAGTATAAGATGCTAGTCGTGATTAATAGGAGGGATAAAGGGATATCATGTCATGCAACTCTGAGAATCTTGCAAGAGTCTTTAGAAAATGTTACTTCTCTTAGCAAATTTTTGAGACGTTAATGCGCTAAAACCTTTCAGCTGCTTTCCATATGAAACATATGTGCTCCTTTTGTGTTCACTTTGAAAATGAATTTGAAGCTGGATCCACTAAGCTTATGTGAACTTGTACACATGTGGAGCTGTTGAAATGAAACATCACTTTCTGAATGAGATTACCACATTCTGAAATAATTTGGAGTTTGGAAAAGAGTCAGAAGCTGGCAATAGATTTACAGGAAGTAAATTAAGGATGGAGAAACAATATTATAAAAAATCACCAAAATTTCAGTTTGGGTAGTGCTTGAATTAAAGTGCACAGAAGACAGTATAGGTACAAATGCTTTCCTAAGTCCTCCCACCCCCACAACAATAAAAGCGATACTGGTGTGTGACCACCACCTCCCTATTGCCTTACCTGTGTCGTTTATTGTAATACCTATAAATGAAGATTCTTGGTTCATGGCAAATGTCTGATTCATTGTCAATATGGTTTTTAGACCTGATTTCTGTTTTCAGGAGAAACCTGAAAGCTGCTCATCTTCCTTCAATCTCAGAAAAACTTCTTACTGGTGTAATGGTATGTAAATACTTTATTTTTGGAGGCCATATGTACACAAAATCAGGCCCTGAAAAGGTTGGGGGTTTTTTTGTTTTTTTTTTTTTAATAAGATTGCAAGTAGATACGCAATGTAAATCATTCCCACTGCCTAATTTCTTCTCACTGTTTCTCCCAACTGGTGGAACATTCAAATACAGAGTAATTCTTACCACAAATATTTTACAAATTCATATGGTTAACTTCATATTTTCAAAAAAGAAAGTAGTCAGGACTGTAGAATCAGTTGTCTCTCTGCTCTTCAAGAAATTTGGTAGACTTAATTTTCATGTTTGCAATCTGTTTCCTTTCTATAGAAGTGTTTCTTAGGTGAATAATTGACAAAAATAAAATTATCTTCTTCAGTACAGCTCCCAAGACTCAGTATGAATTTTGCTTTTAATGGGTGGAATGCTGGATTGCCACGGACTCCTTTGTCATGGGAAAGATTGAAAACCCATTGTTTTCCCATTGTGGGAAGAGTTGTGGGTGGCTGTGCCCCTGACACACCATGCTGCTTATGTAGAGTCCTTATCCCAAAATGATGGCAATAACGGGGATAACGTTCCCTGTGTTCAGAGGAAATAGACTGTGCAATCTGTCTGTTGGCTGATGTCCTTGCTTACAATACAACTTTCAACATGGTAATGAAAACTCCTGGTTTTGTATAGCAGAAGTTTTAAATGGAGTATTTTACACCACAGCACAAAGAGAAAATCTGTTCCTCATAAAACTCAGAAAAATGTAAGTGACTTAGCTGAACTGTTTTTGTGGAATCATAGATTTATTATTCATGTCAGAGTGAGCAATTTGATAATGTTGACAACTTCCTGCAATGTAGAGGCTATATAATTTCACAGAGGAATTTTTTCATCAGGCCAATAACTTCCTATGTAGTCCACATATATCCACAAGAAGATAACGACTCTGGGGATTTCAGTTGCCGTCATGCCCCTAGGAAATTGTTTACTGTTATTTTAACTGTTTTAGAAACTGAGCTTATCTAATTTTTCAGCTTGCAGCATTTGGATCTCTGCTAACTTTATATTTCAGATTGAAAACCTCTGCACTATCAGAAAGGCTGTATTCTCTTTACTCACCAGTGACAACAGAGAAAGAATGAGTCAGGATTTAGGGTTTGAATCTATTCCACTGGTGTGCAGAATGGGATATCAGGAAGGACTGCTTAATAAGGATGAGTGGTTTGTTAAACTTTCATACCTTTGGTACACATTTCATTCACTGTCAGGGGGTGGCTGATATGCATCTTTTTACTGGTATGTTTATAAAAGGTTTTCAAAGATTCACTGAATGGATGCTCATTGTAAACAGTAGCATATGGAAAGGATAGGTAGATGGTGTAAGAAGGTTTGTTAGTGTGTGTTAATGACTCAAAATTCATTACCTTTTTCTAATACATAGGCAATGGAGAAATATCCTGCCTAAAAATTAGAACAAAATGTGTCTGATGCTATATTGTAGCTACATAATGCCACAGTCACCAGAGAACAGTAATGGTTCAAGAATTACTGATGTTTCTATCTTCTCTGAAAGTAAAACAAGTATTTCCCCCAAATTAGGTCACATTCATAATGAAGCAGAGAACTTGTGCCGCAGCCGTTATTCTAATAACATCCATCTGTAAAGTTGCTTCTCTGTTATTATAACCATGCTTTGGCTCAGAAGTTTGCAAAAATCACACACTCAAAATAAGTAATAAGGTTATCAGAAGATGGGAGGAGATGCTGCTTGGAAGGAAACACTTAGAGGAGCTTATCTAAAGCCAATGCATCTGTTAAAAAGCTGTTAATTTTAGGACAACACTTATGTATGGAAAAACAAAGAAAATAATTTCAGCAGGTGGCATAAGTTTTTTTGTTTTTTTTTTTTTTTTCCTTTGAGCACTTCTGACAAAACTTTGTTATACTGTGTTAGGAAGAGCGTCCTTAAAGTTAGTACTCTGGGGCTTCACCTCCTATACAAATATTCCCGAATAAGAAAAAGTAAAATGAATGTAATTTGCAAGCAATAATCATTTCAGCAGAGGACAAAAATGCATGCATCCATGTGTTATTTTGGAAACTGCCCTGTTTTATTCCCGTGCTCTTGGTGATATCTGTGAAGGCCAATCAACAATTTTTCAGCTGTGGACAAAGTGTATATGTAAGAATGGTTGCAGGCAGCCGTTCCTCCACTTCTCTCACAAGCTGCATTTCAGCACTGAACTGTGCAGATTTACACCAGATCTGGCTGTCTTCCCAGACTGGTGCAGTAAGCTCTTTAAAGGAAAACCTTGTCGCAGTATTCACAGGAGTACATATGCTCATGCATACATTCAGGCTCTTGAGTATATGTTTTTGGAAACTTTCATAGCTTACATGGAAGCAAGGGCTTTTATCTCACTTTTACAGGTGAGGAACTAGTGTTTGTCTACCTTAGAAGGTGAGATGGTCAGACATTTGCCTTGCCTGTGCTACAGGCTTTCATAGAAACCTGTATCCTTCCATGTAGGTCTGCCCCAAATAAACAGAAGCTTAGACCTGTTCCCAAGAGAGTACAAATAATTTATATCATAGCCAGGAACAGATCCAAGATATCTTGATTTCTATTCTGTATTATTAATGTCTTGCAGATATCTGTCATGTCAAACTTTCCAGGAAGCCCAGGAGTTACGTTCCATTTTTAATAGCAGCTATTACTCTGATTTGTTAGAATTAGCTTTAATCATTTTAGAAGAGCTGTACAGCAATCTGAAATGCCATCCTAATGCAATACTTTTGGTATAGCTCTCTCATGGCATATATAGAATCATGGAATGGTTTGGGTTGGAAGGGACCTTAAAGATCATCTAGTTCCAGCCCCCCTGCCACAGGCAGGAACACCTTCCACTAAACCAGGTTGCTCAAAGCCCCATCCAACCTGGCCTTGAACACTTCCAGGGATGGGGCATCCACAGCCTCTCTGGAAACCTGTTCCAGTGTCTCACCACCCTCCCTGTGAAGAACTTCTTCCTTACATCTAATCTAAATCCACCCTCTTCCAGTTTAAAGCCATCCCCCCTTGTCCTATCACTACATGCCCTTGTAAAAAATCCCCCTCCAGCTTTCTTGTAGGCACCCTTTGGGTACTAGAAGCTGCTATATATTTTCCCTGGAGCCTTCTCTTCTCCAGGATGAACAACCTCAACTCTCTCAGCCTATTCTCATAGGGAAGGTGCTCCAGACCTCTGATCATCTTCATGGTCTTCCTCTGGACACACTCAAGCAGGTCCATGTCCTTCTTATGTTGGGGGCCCCAGAGCTGAATGCAGGATTGCAGGTGGGGTCTCACGAGAGCGGAGTAGAGTGGCAGAATCCCCTCCCTTGACCTGGTGGTCACACTTCTTCTGATGCAGCCCAGGATACAATTGGCTTTCTGGGCAGAAATGCACGTTGCTGGGTCATGTTGAGCTTCTTGTCAACTAACAGCCCCAAGTCCTTCTCCTCAGAGGGGCTCCCAATCCATTCATTGCCCAGCCTGTATCTGTGCTTGGAATTACCCCAATCCATGTGCAGGATCCATGTGCACTTGGCCTTGTTGAACTGCATGGGGTTCACACGTGCCCACCTCTCAAACCTGTTAAGGTCCCTCTGGATGTCATCCCTTCCCTCCAGCGTGTCAACCTCACCACGCAGCGCGGTGTCGTTGGCAAACTTGCTGAGGGTGCACTTGATCCCACCGTCCACGTCACTGACAAAGATGTTATATATGTTAACACCTAGTTGCAGGTGCAAGCAAGAACACCCCTAAAAAAAAAATAAGCAGAAGAGTGAGAGAATAATAAAGAACACTTACATTCTTTCTCATAGTACTAATTTCAGCTTTGTTTCTTGGGTGTTTTCTATTAATTTCTCTCCTGTTGAGGTTTCTGGGAATAAACGTTGAGAACCCTCAGCATGCTGTTTAGCAGTGTATTTGAGTTCTGAGAACAAAGTAAAATGTTTTTCTTAGTTTCCCCACAAGCATTTAGCAACTCTTCAGATCATGTTTTAGTAATGGGAATTATTAATGTAATGTAAAAAATCTAAAGGCTGAAAGCATATATACATTACTATGTTTTCATCCACCCTGACTCCAAACACTTGAATTGTGCTTTTGAGCTCATTTCTAATTTGAAATTACAAAAAAAAAAAACCCAACTTATTAAAAAAATTATAATCTTGAATGACCTTTCTATGGCAGGTGGCAATTCACTTGTAAAATGGTATATACAGCTATTTGCCGTGAGACAGCCAGATAGAAATGAAAAAAAAGATACATTCATTCTTGCATGGAGCAATACATGTAGCTTAATGAGCATCTTGCATTTGTTCTGAAATGCATTTGGTCACTAAATATGCTGTGAACTTATCAAGCTTGTAGACAAGTGAGTTTACATTCTTATATTGCAAGAACTTTTATCAGTGACAGATGTGTAAGCATATACGGTAAGTGAAAGTAAAATACGTTGCAAAATGAATTTCCTTTGTGGGAACTATGTGGTTGGGCCAATAAAAACAGTTTTTTCAAGTCATCTAGCTCATTTCTCCAGTGAAGACTGCTATGCTTTTAACTGCTATTCTACTTTAACTGATTTCTACTTTTGGTTCTCTTTGCACCACAGGCTTCTGCTGAAAATTAGTTCTCACATGTAATGTTTTCAACCCCAACTGTGTTCACCCTTGAAATCAGCATACTGTACACAAGTATTTTGGATTGAAATACATATATTTCTTCTTTCAATTTAATGAAAAATTTCAGCCCTCTTGGTTTATTGATAGACCGTCATGCAGGCTTTACAGCTCTGCTCATTGATAAGAACACCTACTGATAAATTTTATTAACCTCCCACTTTGAATTCTTATTAAATAATTAAAATAGTTAGATTACAAAAGGTTATAAAAATGTGTATTTTAAACTGTTCTCTTAGTTCCTGCGGGTGCTGATTTCACTGCTGCTTTTAGTGATTATTGTAAGTGTAGTACTTTGTCCAAGTCTGCTTGGACAGACCACTGCTTGGGTCCTGAACAGCTAGCCTTCTGCAAATAGGCTCATACTAGCTGTTAGTTTTGTAGTCTTTTGAGGATGAAATTAATTTAGGATTCAGTAAATCAGGAAAGCCTAGAATGTGTTCACTACTCAATTGGCATTATTTTCTATGAATTATGTCTCAATTCAGACCAGATATTCTCTCCACTGCACAGGCACAAAGACAATAGCACTGGAGTCTTGGTCATTCATAAAAATGAAACTGAGCTGGGTGAGACATCCTAGTTTACATTGAACTTAATGGTATTGGATTATCTGGAATGTTTCTTGGTTTATCTGCTTCTCAAAGTTAGTGGTTAAGCTGGATTGCCAAGAATATATGCCATTTCATTGATCTCTGCTCCTGTGGAAGACAAGAACTGAACACGCTCTAAGGAAGCTTTTGGGTCTGAAGGAGCTAGGAATGAAAGGCCATTCTCTTTACTTGGAAATATATTGAATCTGGGCTTCACTTCAGTCTGTTCAGACCTTTTCCTAGCAGCTAAAGAAACAGGAAAATTTACTCTTATCTCCTTAGATTGCAGTTGGCTAAGAACTAAAATCTTGTGGGAAGTAATATTAGGCTTTGTCCTTATAGTTTGAAAAAACTGCTCTACAACAGGAGAAATGCATATTAGTATCACACCAAAAAGAGTGAATGGCACTTGTTTATTACCTGATCTTTACTTACTAGATATATAAAAACATGTACCTACTACAAAAACATACCTATTATTTGGTTTCTTTTATGTAAAATTCTAATTCCCTATTGCATTATGCATAAGAGATGTTTGGCCTAATCTCAACATATTTTTGTTAAAGTGGATTCCTTGAAACACATCCTCTGACATAGTATTTTTTTGAAAGGTGAGAGAAGCATGCTTCAAATAAATTACTTCTAAAATATCATTAAATATGTGAGATTCAGCTACTGTGGAACACAAGAAGGTGCCTTGTGTTATTTAGAAAACAATGGCATGAATATAAGTGCTGCATAATAACATACAGAGGACTTGGCAGTGTCCTGTATTCTCAAACTTTTTTTTTTTGTAAAGTATTCTTTTTCATCTTTGAGCAGGTTTTGAAAGGCTTGGATACAAAAATCTTTAATCACTTATCTTTTGTATGGAGTCTGAGGGCCACAAATTCAGATAAATAGGTATGTTGGATACAATATGTTGAGAATACTTTTGTTAAAACAACATTGATATCTCCTCAGTCTGCCTTAGTTTATTTTTTTCTTTTGAAGCTAGCTATCATAGTTTAAACTAATCTCACTTTACAATTTGTTTTCAAAAAGCAAATCAGTCTTGCAAAGATAATATGACAAAAAGGGTCTGGGGAAAAATGATCCATCTCATCTACATACTTATATATGCATACACAAAATGTCTGGAGTTGTAAACGGGGAAATCATATTTTACCAATTCCACTTAAAATAAAATATTGCTCTTAGGCTCAGGTTTGGTTTGCTAACTTCTAACCTAGATCTCCTTTTTATTTTTAGCTTATAAACCCGTGAAATCAGGGACTGGGAATGAAAATGATAAGACACTTTATTGTAGCAGCACAACCAGACACCACTGTAATATTTTATTATGATAACCCGTGAAGAGAATTCACTGTTAACTTGGGACCATACATAATAAAATACAAACACAGATAATGACTTTAGCTCCTTTGCTTTATAGGGTGGAGATTATAGTAGCAAAGAAAGAGCAGACTGGACTGATTGTCAGAAAAAGGTTCTTTCCAAATGACCTGGTGACCCACCAATTTAATTTTATTTTGTTTAAATTATATGTATTGAGATTCCAGCCATGAAATTGATTGCATAATGGCACTCCCCCTGAGCCCGGGGGAGTCCTACTGAAGCAGGGATGCTGGAATATGCCCAGGCTTTTGTGGGTTTGGAACCATAAATACCAGCAGAGCTCGCAGCAGTCTCTGCTGCCAAGGAATTTCTGCATCTTGTTAGTACATCTCGGGTTATTTATTGATATTTTATTTCTGGGGTTTGTATCCTTGGAAGCATGGATCTCAGTCAGAGGTGATCTTTAAGGTAGAATAGGCCAGCTCCAGAGAGCCTTTATTGATTTAGTGCTTATTGGGGAGGCAATATAGCATCCGGTGTCATCAGGTGATGAGATAAAAAGGCTGCATGCTTCTAAGTAATGAGCTGTAACAAACTCGAGCTCTTTCTAAGTCTCCTTTCATCTTCTCATGTGTTATAATGCAGTACCCAAGTACAGAGAGGATAAGTACACGGATTAGATTGACTGGGTCCACAGTCATTAGAGAAGTATATGTTCCCTTGGCCATTAGCAGGTAGAAGAACAATAGATAATAGGTATGCGGTATTTAGTGTTGTTCATCTTGAAAATCCTCTTAGGCTGATCTATATTTGATCACCTTTTAGGATCAAAGGGTTTTTCTCATGTGGGTACTGCATTTCCCCATTGCTAAGAAAGCTGAAAGATTTAAAATAAGATGTACTGCTGATATCTGAGCCAGGAGAGAAAAGAGAACTTAATATATGAAATTACTGATCTACCTCCATTGGAAAGGAGTGTTGGAAGAGGAATTTTATTTCTTTGCATGAGATTTTGTGGTTAATTTGACTTTTTTTCTCTGTATGCTTGTTTCATGTGTTTGGGCTATGAAAACCTATCAAATCTATATTACTTCTGTGTCACTCTCCAGGTGAATTAGAAATGTCTATTTGAATAGATAGATACAGATATTTTTTTCCCATTCATTACATTATGTCTTTTCCCACCTGATCTTTAAGAAAGTAAACATTTCTCATAAGACAGGAAAGGAGACTAGGAGCGGTTTCAGGGATTTCTTCACAGAGCTAGGCTACAAAGTCTGATTAACAGCAACACTGATGTCCTCTAAATACAAATATGCAGTGCACTTTCTGAAACTTGCAGATAAAGCTTGATGCTTTCCAGCTGTCCAGGAAGATTCTCAGACAAGAGGGCAAGCAGCTTGTTCTCAATGAGACTGCTGAAACTAGGTGGCTCCAGTGATTAGTAAGATTTATCTAGGTCATTAGTTCAAATCTGATTCATTTTGTCCTCTTAAGGGTCTTTTTGGTTGCCTTAGATTAAATGAAGTAGTAGCCTATGTAGTTCCTACCAGAAAAGCTGCTCATATCACCAAAAAACCCCCACATTTAATGTTGTTTTCTGAGGAAAATTCAATGAGCCTTTAAACTCAGACCTCAATTCTCCCTGTCAATCCCTCCTTCTGTCAGCCTCCTCATTGCTGTCGGAGTAATTTTTCTGGTATTCTCTCTTTCTTCCAGAACAGTACCAATAAAGCTGAAGTGTTGAAATTCTTTGTGATAATATGCTGCTTTACCTTTCAGTAAAGCTCAGATAAGAATCTTGGGTAAAACCTAATAAAAAAAAAGAAAAACCAATTGGAAGGCCTTAAGATTATCAGAAATTATCATACTCATTTTAAAGGTGAAAATATTGAGAATGAGGGGGTGACGAATAGGCAGTTTGTGTTTTTTGTTTGGGTGTGGGCTTGGGAGATTTTATTGCTTTGGTTTTTATAGCATATCTGTGCTATGCAATGTAGGAAATAGGTGTTGCTCCCACCATCCCAACCAGTGAAGAGAATGCCCAGTATCTGCTTGGAGTCAGTGTCACACAGTGGTTGCCTGTATCCACCAACTCAAGGGCGAGCAAAATGCTGTGGTAGAAGAATGAACTTACCTGAGATGAGTACCGAGGAAGCTAAGCGCTGTTGCTTTGTCACTGAACATCACAGAAAGTGGTACAACTTTGAGCGGGAGTATGATGGTACCATTTTCTTTCAGTGTCAGAGGTCTAACTGATGAGGATTTTCTGCTATTACTATTTCCCCTTCCTTTTAATTTCTGTATAATTTCCTTTGTTTTCCATTAATTTAGTCTGGTGAATCAGAACTTCTGTGAAGGATTTTAGCAACACAGTCGTTGAGCTACTTGGTCTAGCTTTTTGGCATCCATTGAAATAAAAAAAAAAAATACTCTTCCAACTTGACACAGTACAAATGCACAGACCATATGGCATCTTGTTGAAGTAACTAGATTTGGTTTAGTTTGCAAATACTAACTTGAGTATTAAATGCCAGCATTTTTTCTAATGCAACTGTACT
>VYZV01036494.1:17190-31535 GCA_013401275.1 Pandion haliaetus | reverse complement strand
TCTGAGGCTTTAAACCTGGCTCTGCAACTGACACAGCAAACTAAGTCCATCTATCTTACTGTTTTGGATGTTGAATAAAATACTTTGTGTGCAAATCCACAGGTTATGGATTCGCAGCAGAAATAATTGGGTGTGTTTATAAGTTTGTAGAGGCATTCCACTTTCCTATTCCACTGGCCTTCCAGCATGAAAACACGCTGCAATGCTCACTCAGGGTTTTTGTTTAGCTTCAGTATTAGTTTCAAGTGTCAGCTAAATTTTGCCTTTTGACTTTACTTGAGGCCAGTTTTTTACCTGGTTTATTTCATTCCCTTACTTTTTCCCCAAGAACCTCACTATTACTTTTACTTCCTCTCACCTTGGACCATCTCCAAATCTTATTAAAATCAGCAGAATTTTTTTATGCCTGCTATTAAATGAATTCATTTTAAAGAGAACTGAAAAAAGTATAAAACTGTCACAACATTCTATCAGCTTTACATATTTATGAAGGGACAGTAAACTTATTATGCATGATAGCTTGCGTTCAGTGGAGATCTGTATTATAAATGAGTTCAACTATAGTTCATTCTGGAATGATTTAATTGGATTTTATATGATGGTGAAGCTTGAGTAGTATTGTAGAGGTTAAACAAAACTAGAAGTTAGATTTCAGGACAGTAACTAACAGTTGTGTGATATCTGTTTTAACCTGGTGGGGTTCTTATTAATGAAATCTTTCTGGGCAAAACGTGCTACATTTTGTAATGTTTAACACTTTAAAGCACACAACAAAAATAGATAATAGAAACATATATAATAATAAGAGAGTGTGAAATATTAAGCCTATTCTGGAAACTAAACACTATGAAGCTAATAGATGAAAATTACATTTGTCCATGTGTACAAAGATAATTTTTCCAATTTGTACATCATAAGAACAGACTGGTAGATGTTCAGCAGGAGGTAGGAAAACTCCCTTGGGCATTCAGTTTTGTCTCTTGGAGGAACCAAAGAACTGCTGCTTCAGCATCCCTTTCTGTGCTTCTCCACCAACTGTCTCGCATCTGTAACCCATCTTATTCAAATTACACCAACATCCAAAATATTGCACTTGATGCTGTTTGACTTGACCTGAAGTCAAGTGGGGTTACATATCTGTGGTTTTGCCTAGCAGGGGTTCATGTTAATTCTTTGAGTACTTTGGGAATAAGCACATTTGTAACACCTAAATTTCACTTGGAGTCTTGAGTCAACTGTGCACATTGAGTTGAGAACCTTCCTCTGAGCTGGAGTAATTTCTGAAGCTCAGAAGGTCTCAGAAAACACTTGTTCTAAAATGAGAGAAGGCTCCCTTTGTCCTTCTCAGCAAGGACTGTTGGTTAGACTCTCTATTCAAAATGGAAATATCGTGAGTTTGTCATGGATTTTAATTTTAATGTGACTATTTATGTACATCTATTCATTTTTCTTTGCCCAGACTGACTATCTACAGCACAAGACATCAAGTTAAGTTAAGTAGTAAAACATCAGTGTTACTTCGTACTTCAAGACAGCTTTGTGCTAAAAAATTTCAGACTTCATAACAATTGGAGAGGAACAACAAGAGAGACAGCATATTCCCCCTCCCCCATTTCTAATCTTCCACCCTATTAATTAAATTATTAAATAATTAATTTTGCCAGGGAATAGTTATATTTGTGTCAAAAAATTCCAACCCATATGATGTGGTTCTAGACTTACTGCTATGTAGTAAATTTACATTTATGTGTTAAAAATCCCATCACTTAATCTTTTCATAGTCATGGCAACAGATGTGTCTTTGCTAATCTGTATTTGAATGCTTTGCATAGACACAGGTGGATCTATATTATCATTCTCCCCTACCTGTTTAAGACCTTATTAGTTTTAAAATAGTCTTCAATATGGCCTTCTACAATTACTTTTATAATTCACTTTTATAACTAATACAGAGATCCTGAAGTATGTATTTTGCTGGTCCATATACTTAATTGTTTGGCAGTGATAATTAATCACAACAAGATTTGCCTGTGTATTTAGAATTTACATAAGTTAAAAATCTTTTGAGGTATTTAAGTCATTGTTCAGGAGTTTATTGACCTCAGCCTAAGGTCAAGAGGAAAATGCATTTATATTTTTACACACTGTGAGATTTGTAAAGATCTGGTCCTGGGTGACACCATCTCACTGCATCTAAAATTAATTTAAACTCAGCCGATCTTCTAGTTTACAATATTTATCTGTGTCTAATCCATTGTCTTCTTTTCAAGCATGCCCATGCATGTACGGTTTCTGTGAGCATGAGAGAGTGAAACAGATGGCTTTAACAGCAAGATTTTCCTCTGACTTCTATTTAATATAATATTTTCACAAGAAAATAATCCCTGACATGATTTATTAGGTATTTCTTGAACAGGAAACCTCGTAAGTATCCAAGTCATCTTCATTTCTTCCCCAAATATGTATTATGTCATCCAAATACAGCAGTTAGTAATTTTCTGAGGAAACAAACTTTTTGTGTCATCTTAATAAACATACTGCTTTTACTTTTTAACTACTTCAGTGGGAGCTTACCATAGGCACGTAAAACAGAAATTGGTTTGTATATTGTCACCTAACTTGCACAGTAAAATTATTTAGTCTAACCAGAAAGAGTTTGCCTACAGCAGGCAATTTCAAAGGGGCAGTGTTCATTGAGGATGAACCCACTCTAATGCCCGTTTTTCTTCTTTCACATATAGTTGTGTGGAAGTGGAATGACTGAGTATGCGTGATTTATAATACTGGTTATATTAAGAAGTATACAGTATGCACTGCTAACTCCTGCTAATGGCTTTATAAAGCTGCAGTTCTGGCATGTGCTTTCACTGATTTAAGACAAACTAATTCCAGTATTTTCATCTTTGCTTTTACTGGTGGTGGAAGAAGCCAACACCATTAGGACCCAGTCTTATCTGTGAAAAGAGAGGCATCAGCCCCATGGAAACTCCTCTCCCAGAGGGCTGGAGAGGCTTGGCACATGCAGGTGATGGAGGCAGGTCTAGAGATTAGCACAAGTGTTACTCCAAAGAATGACTTTGTGGCATGTTTCTATGGTCTCCCAAAGGAAATGCAGTCAAATGTTTAAGCGAAGTTAATCCCTTCCCCAATTACCGTTGCACAGCTGAAGCTGCAGCAGACAGCCAGTAAGAGCAGAGCAGTTCCCTTGCTCCAGTCCATAGAGAAAGAAGCTTGACATACAGTATGTGGAAACCTCAGCAGTTCTGAATCTTCTATTTACTTTCAAAGTGCTATTATCTGTGTGACGAAAATGTCGTTCTCCTTTCCAACAGCAGCAGGAAGAATCACAACTTACTTTGTGTGTGTGTGTGTGTGTGTGTGTGTGTGATAAAGCATTTTAGTGGTAAAGGCTAATAGGAAATACTATTTATAGGACAAAGTTCTGCCAGGGTAACTCACGTGGAGTAGTCTGAGTCATACTGTTAATATCACTGTTGAGAATAATATGCATATAAGCATCGAATACCTAAGTTTTGGGCTGATTTTGTTAAGCTGAAAGGGCATTGCTGTGGAATTTTTGTAGGGACCTGTGATCTCTAGCATTTGTTTTGAGTTTTTTTTCTTATCTCATGTGAATTGAAATGAAGAACCTAGAATAAGCACTGTTTAATTTTAATGACTTAGTTAAAAAAATGCATTTTATCATTTCATCAGGCTTAGGGATTATTATTTTTTTTCCTCCATCATTGAGCTGTACAATACAAATATTGGTTTTGTAGATAAGAAATTCAATTAACATTTCAAAGGGGTCAAAGTCACCCCCTTTCATAGCAAGTTCGTATTAGCTTATTTGGGATGACTGGGAGCCTTGATGAAATTAGCCTAACAAAATTAAGGGACATTCATAAGGAAAGAGAGGGTAATGTTTTATTTTGATATAATACAAAAAGCCTTCCTAAAAATAATTCTAGAAGCTTTTGAAAATCTTTGAAAATTTGTGGAACAGAGTATTCATAAATATCAGCAGTAGTACCTTTCCTAATGGAGGCAAAAGAATGCATTGTTACCTAGAATCTTCAGGTTTTAGGACAACTTTTAAACCTGGAAAAGTATCTGTATATGCTTTAACTTTTATGCTTCTAATTAAAATTAGAATTTCATTGGCAGTGCATTTCTTTCTTGCAGGACAGTTAAGTTTGCAAAAATGGAACTTACTCTGTTTAAAATAGGGCATATTTAGAGATGTCTGGGAGACAATCTTTTGAATCTTGTTTAACTGTGATTATTCCCAACA
The DNA here is from genome assembly GCA_013401275.1 of Pandion haliaetus. Lineage (NCBI taxonomy): Eukaryota > Metazoa > Chordata > Aves > Accipitriformes > Pandionidae > Pandion > Pandion haliaetus. The sequence goes on along the minus strand of VYZV01036494.1, from coordinate 27,241 downwards.
GTATTTTTAAAGTAGTAAAAAGAGATGTGGGAAATGGCATTACAAAAGTTTACCTGAAGAACTGCCATGCTTTCTGGAGGCTTGGCATGCCCTGCACAAAGGAGCAGCACAGTCCTGCTGTATATTCCAGCCCAAAGACCTTTGTGGCCTTTGGCCACCTTGCCGACGCGGGAGTATCGAGTGTAGGCTGGTCGAGACGCCAGTAAAAGAGGGTGCTGCTGTAGTTAACCATCCCGGGAAAGGGATGCAGATGCAGTTGAATCTCACCTAGCACATGCTGACAGGTGATGCATAACTTCCACTGCACTCATCTGCCCTCTAACTCCCAGCTGGAAATACAAATAGCCCCAGAGCACAGAGAGTGTAGCCCTCCTCCTTCTAGCAAGACATAGCCTTGAAACTGCCAGCACTGGGACTTCTACATGGTGCAGTAGAACGAGCTTCCACTTCTATCTACTCTGTGAGAAAAATAGAGGGGATCGAAAAGTGCCATCTTAAAGTGTGCAAAGCTGCACTCTAACAAGTGAATGCATTCTAGCAGAAAAGGTAAATTTAGGGGTTTTTTGTTAAGATGTTCTGTTTGTTTCTTTTAAAGCTGCTTGTTATAACAAGGAGGATAAGGAGGGGAAGAGAGGGGTGCTGTTCCTGCAGAAATTTCACAAAAGCTGAATATAAAAAAACCCAAGCGATAGTACTACTCAGAGTAGCACACAGTTATATAGGAGGCAGTAGGTGCAGTGGCTGGGCAGCAAAGTCAAGCACTTGTGACAACTTATGCCTGTCCAGGTAGAGATTAGAAACAATGGCAGTGCAGGCAATTCTCCCAATGCTCTTTCCCAATTTGTCTTCTCATTTTCAAATGCATATTTTGCATGTAGTTAATAGATTTCTGACTCCTTCCCCACCCTGTCCCCAGTAATATAAACTGATATTTTGTAAAACTTCTCACACAATTCTAATGTCTGTGTCTGAGATATCTTTCAATCGTCTCTCAGTATTATCTGCTAAATGAGAACCTTCTCCTAAGGAAAAAAAATAAATACAGTGTAGTGTGAATCTTTGTGATTTTTAATGATTTTCAGGGATTGTGACTTTGCTGAAAATTAGTGCGAAGTAGTGCAAAATAAGCAGAACTGCTAGCTAGCACAAAGATTTATGTAACCACTACTTACCTTAGCATGTGGGAGGTTTGGCTTTGGCTTTTGCTTTAGCGGCGACCTACCTTCCTAACCTTGCATTTAGTTAGTAACAGCATGATAACCCTGTTAAAACAGAAAATATTGCAGCCTGTCTTTGATGCTGACTTCAGATTAAATTCAGCTTCTGTGTAAGAAGATACAACTCTTACAGACTACAAAGCAAATGCAGTCCTACTGGATCCTGAGTGCCCTATAATAGGAGTTAATATCCCAAGTTTGCTTCAGAAGTTCTGCCTTGAAGACAGCAGATGTGTTGCTAAAGCCATCTGGCTCTTTTTTGAATATAATTTGTATGCCTATAAATAATCACCATGCATATGGGCTGCATTTCAACCGTGTGTTCCTCAAACTATGTAAGTTAAGATAATTTATTTCTTCTAGTCTTACAAAGAGCTTCTGCCATACTTTCCTGTCCTCTTGTTAATATTCTTGCAAACTATCAGAGTAAAAAAGCAACTTGTGTGTACTAAGAAGCCAGAAAAGTTGATTAGACAAGGAAAATAAAATACCCCATTAGGCTTAAGCAATCACTGACTTTTTCAGTATTTTCCAGCATTTGAAATAGCAATTTAGAGTCCCAGAGCTGATTCCAATCTCAAGTCTGCACATGTGTGGCATTAAGAAGAAAAGTGTTAGAGAAGGGATGCAAACAACCTCAGTCAGAGATATTATTCTTCTGAAATTATTTCCGCATAGTGTGCAAAAACCTGATGTGTGAACTCTTGCTCACCTTTCCATTCGGGATTCTCTTACTGATCAGCTGCATAGTTATGGCTCATACGCATAGAAGATTTCCTAAGCCAGCACTAAATTTGGCTTTGCTCTAAACTTAAAAAAAAATTTCAAAAACTTATAAAATACACATTTAAATCAATCCCCATTACTTGTGCTCTCCTTTATAAGCTAGTGTAATTTTGCTGTAGAACTTTCCAGTCTATATTCTTTAGCAAAAAAAGTGATTTGAATATCATTTGTTCATATATAGGATTACCTTTCTGAGTATCACAAATAAGGAAATAAAAATGAATGTCATTGCATCTCAAGTGAAAGGAAACTCAGTTTTTGCACTTGATAGCATCAGCAGGATAAAGAAGTCATACAACCTTTTTAGAAGACAGTTTGAAAGTGCCTTTTATTTGGAAATGGCAAATGACTACTTCTGAATGCACAAATGACTTATAGACTGCTTAGCTACCTATGATCCACAACTAATTGTGTTAACAAAATGAGTATTTTTTTCCCCACATTTAGGATGGTGAACGATACACCTAGCGTTGCAGACCTGCTTAGGATGTCTGTGAGGAAAGGACAGGAGATTCTTGTTATTGTAGAGCGCAAGTGTCTTCAATTCTGTTGTGGGGCTCCAGGTCAGCATCAATTTATGTGCATTCATAGACAAAGTATGTGAGCAGCCTTTTGATTTAAAAAAAAATGCATTTACAAACTCAAAGCATCACTTACATATAAGAATTTTGTGGAAAGGGAAGTGCAATCCTCAGTATTGATTGGTATCGATAGAGATGGTTTAGACGTTTAGGTCAAGAACTTTGACTACATTGTTATTTTGGTTTGCTTAGGTATGGTAACTAAGAATGTCTTGCAAGTCAACTCAGATTTAGAAAGTAAAATGAAAACTTTTTTTTTAGTAAGAATGCTATGTAAATATGCACTTAAAGCTCATACATGTAATGCAAAAGAATGTAATATTCCACTTACAGTTTCACTTTCCTTATAACATACTGTTTTTGATCAATTAAGGTTAGCAGTCTTCTGAACAAATGCTCACAAACTGACAAATGTTGATTTGATAGAAGTGAAACACTTTTGTGTGTGTGTGTCTGTATAAATTTGTTTATCTGTGTAAGACTTTTGAAAAGACAAGACTCTGAAATGTATGATGACATTCCTCTTGGTAACCACTTAAAGAGTCTCCTGGTCATGTGCTTTGGTTTCCCACAGTGGTGCTGGGACTGTTGGAGTTCTCGTCAACCTAGGGTTCTTCTGCTGGCAAAGGAACACTTTGTTTAATGTCTTTACCTATGGTACCTTGACCTTCATCACCTAAGGACACATGCTGCTTTTTTTTAGACCTCCAATCTTGCAAATAATTGGGTGGGATAATAGCCCTACTGACATGGCATTAGGCCATCAGACAGTCTTACACCTTCTTAAACTTGCACATCATCTTATTCCTTGTAGACTGAAAATTAGGAGATGCTAAATAAGATTTCCATCCATTTTGAATAATGAATTGTATTTCACAGTTCTTGTCAGTAACTGACATGTATACACATCAATTGCTGTGGAAGGTATTTAAGAGAAGGTCATTTGGGTTAGAGATGAAGGGAAATAAGTCAAAACCTCCAGAATTTTATGAGCAAACATTAGTTTTTCTGCCTCAGAAAAGTATAATTATTTGGAGATTTACTTAGTCTTAGAAGTCTGATAGGCAGTATGTTTTTAGCTTTGATCCAAAAAAATGTGTTTTCTATAGCTATATTGTCTTTAGAGCATAAGTTTTAGAAGGCACTCTGAAAAATCAAGTTTAATATAATTTGTAAATGTGGAATTCTGTCTTTAGCCTTAATGTACGCTAAAGAGGCATTTTAAATATATTTTTTTTTAAAGTTTCTGAAATTCTACTTGTGCTGAATTTAATTCTGATAAATGGTGGAGATTTACAAGCTTGCTGTGTTACCACCTTTGCCAATTACTCATGATATATAGGTGGACAGAGTAGCCATGGAAAACATACCTAGCATCCTCCACAGTTTGAACACGGCTCTCGGGAGATGAGTTGGGAGGTTGATCTGCTACTCTGCAGAGAGAGTGACCATTCAAAGAGCATAGACAGACACTACTCTGCTGGGAGAGTGCATGAGAGAAGTGCAAGTTACTGCTGCACCCAAGGCTTGGAGTATCTCAGTAAAGTGGTCTTTCCTTTTGGCCTCTGTGAAGCTTTCCTCAGCCTACCATAGGTACTGGTGCCATAAAGAAGCAGGTCTGGGGCAATGTACATACAGGTATAGATAGATTTTTAAAATAATATAATCTTCAAGAATTTTTACCTGTGATTAAAATACCAGAAAGAGTTGTGCTATGCTGTGTGATGCAGTTAAAGGTCTGAAAGCGTTCTGGAATTGCTTGTTTAAGGTTTTCACCTCTAGCTTGGATGTTGAATCCTGACAGAGAGATGGTATTAGTGTCACTTATTCTTTCACAAAATCCATCTGGTTTCTTCCATGGCTTGTTTTCTGTCTTTCTTATAAATATGATGTCTGCATCCTGGGACCCATATGAAGGATGGGGCCTCCAATTAAACTGGAATGGCTAGGCTGCTCGAAAAGATAAAGGTAGAGGACAGATAGGGTGTGAATCTGCCCTTCTAATGACCTGTAGCACATGTTGATCAGTAAGTAAAAAACAAACAAACAAACAAAAAAAGACACAAATGCATGGTAGACTTCATACTAATACCTTTATCCTTAACAAGAAATGCATGCAAGCAAATCCAAATTCTCTGCAGAAGTATAATCCTTCTGATCAAAGTTATGTACAGGAGGTTTTGAAACTTCTTTCTGTAATCTTTGTCACTTATTTCCAATAAAAATTCTGGGTTATCAGAAGAAGAAAATTGGTCATAAGTGATGAAAATTGTATAAATTAAGCATAAATAATCTGTGATGCTAAAAGCAAAACTTGTAAAGAGGATTGATTGGATAATGTTGTCAATACTACAGCTGATCATTTTGTGTACACATTTTAACTAAGATAAAAGAGGATAAAGTGAAACAGGGGTTTTTTTTTGTCTTCTGTTTGAATTTGTCATTTGTTTGTGAAGTGGGGGGGGAAGGTTGGTATGTTATCCTGTAGGTTTTTTGGAAGGTTTGTCAGACCTTCAGACCTACTTTTAGGATACTATTCAAACAAAAGTCAACTAGGCACTTATTCTTGAGACTCAAAGTCTTGCGAAGCCTGATCTCTGAGTGCACCACAGCCTGCCTTTGCAGAAAGGGTGGAGGCAGTGAAGGGTGCTGGTACATCTATTAAACAGCACTTTCCAAATATCCAGTGAAATTGAAAATAGCTGTTTCCTTGATACTGGCTAGCTTCATGATCAAAGCTAGAATTCCCATCTCCTTCCACTTTCTTCCCATGACTATAAACTGCCTGAAAATGTTTGTTTGATTAGACTTTGTGGTTTCGTTTACTAAACATCTGTACAACACTTGTGTTTAAAATCCTTTGAAACCTTCTTGCCTCCCTCTCAAATTTTTTCTGTCTTACTTCCATTTCCTTGATTTTGTTGTGTTGTTGATTTCTGTTTGGAGGAAATAGAAATAAGGTTTTTGAAAACCATAAAATAGTGGATAGGAATATGACCATATTTTTAACTAAATCTCTTTTCCTTCACCTCTGTCACTCTGGATGTAAGCATGTTGAAATTGGACTATCAATATAGCACAGTACTGTACTCTAAAACATCACTGAGACAATAGCTAGCAATGCTAACAGGGGGAATGAACATATATCCCAGAAAATAAGGAATTACGCTAACAAGAGCATATGTCGCGTAGCTGTAGTATTACTTTCGTCTAGCTAAGAGTGCTTTCTCCTAGTTTTCTTAGGCCCCTCCGGATTGTGATCACTGAGCTACCGCAGTGAAATACAAAGCTGGCCAGGTGGATGGTGGAAATACTCTTCAGGATGCTTATGTTCAATGTCGATGCTCTTTTGCTGCCTCTTCCTTCCTTCCACTTCTGTCCTCCCTATGGCTGCACATTTCCACGCGTCCTCTAAGGAGACTGAATGCCATTGTGTGGACCTGGGCTTGCTTTGTTGTTTTTACATGAATTGACATCATGATTGTGGGGATCCATTGCATAGTACAAAAAAAAAAAAATATTTTACACAACATACAGAATACTTGCATCCTATATTAATGAGTTCATATTAGGCATGGTTCAAGAAGCTGGTGCCTAAAACACAGCCCCAAGTTGGAGAAATCCAGAGCTTGTGAATGAATGGTACTTTTATTGTGAGGCATGGCAGACTGGCCATCTGAGTCTTGCTTTGGAGTAAGTTATCAATAAATTTCCTTAAAGAACTCAAAATCTTATTCCATATAAAAGCAGCATTTCTAAGTTCAATTCAGAAGTAACATAACAAGCTATGTCCTTCTGGTTTTCTCTGCTCTGTTACTATCTAAAATATCTCAGTGCACTAATTAGCTAGGAAATATACAGCAAATTTAATAGAAACTTGTGATCCTTGTAAGGACATAACAACACAGAAAGTCTATATATTGGTGTTTGTTGTGACTTGCAGCAACTACTGCAAGTATCACATCACCTTGAACCTTGCAGGTTCCTGCATTAATCCCTAGGGCTGTGCTTATGCACGCACTTCGCCTCCCATCCATGAGATGGGATTCCTGTGATGGGAGGAGTGGAGCTGTTGTTTCGGAGCGTATAAATTCACAGACCCCATTAGGACTGTGGCCAGTTTGTGGTTTACCTCCTGATGTTTTCAATCACTGGAATGGCCATACCATAACCTCCATTTCATTCCCTAGCTGAAAGCACTCTGTTACTTTCTTATTTTTAACACTTCTTCTGTTGGTTTTGATTCAGCCCCTCTTATTCCTGTCACTTCCCAGTTCAGTGAGCACTTTAAAGGCTGTTTTCCTTATTGAAGGAGGCCACATAAAGCTCTTCCCACATGGCACAATCTTATTTTTTTCAAACCATAAGGTAGCATCTTTTGCTTGCTTAAGTTATGTGACAAAGTCAAGAATCAGAAAGTTAGGGTAAAAGAATTAAAATTATGTGCCTTCATAGTGCACCGAGTTCAGTAACTGATCTTTTTGTCTTCACAATTTCAGGAGCTTAGTAACACATTTTAATAATCATAAGAGATCTATAAGCCAGCTTGTGAAGTGACATTAGCACGAAGACCATATGGATGATTGTGAAATATCTTGTTGAATTTTTAGGAGTGTGAATTTGTCTAGAGTCATGTCTCCCTGAATACAAAAATAATTCCTCTTCTGTTCACTGTGAGGTCTTAGTTTCTAACAAGATAAAGCTTTGTAAACTCTGTTTTGTAGATTTTTAATTCTCCCAAGATCAACCTTAATTATCACCTATAGATCCTTCTGTAAAGGATCTGAATATCCATGTTAATCTACATGCTGAATGCTTTATTTGTGGGTGGAAAAAAGTAACAAATTAGAATATAAAGTCTTTTCAACAGAACAGATATCAACTGTTTCAGTTGTTGTTTCTAAAGTAATTTTACCTGCCATCCAGCCACCTACCTTTCAGACTTTCTTTACACACACACAAATTTCCACTTTTACATACGCATGCCCTTTTCACTATATGCCACTTTCAGCTGTTGATGAATTATTGATTTCTCCTGTCACAATTCTTTTGAGTTACAGTAGTCATGATGCTGAAAAAGGAACAAGATTCATTATTTTATTTTTCTGAAATGTGTTCTACTCTCTTTTTAGATTTTCTTGTTTTCCTGTAAGGCTATAAGAAAGGGGTTTGAAATGACCACAAGGATAGGACATCAGTCTGCACCCAAATGGGGTGCTGCTTTGGAAATATCAAATAAATTGATGAAGATAACAACAGAGTTCACGAGTAAATGTTTCTGTCGTAAGTCAGTTGTTCTTGTCACTGGGGGAGGAATAAGAAACTGAATGTTTACTAAGAAGATAATTTTGCTGGTTTTACTATGTGTTTACAGCCAGCCTTTTGAAGCATGATCATGTTTTATAATCCTGCTGTGAGCTAAGTGGGTGTGTTTACCTTTCTTTTACAGATAGCATACCTTTAACTGATGCAGAGAGAGGTTAAGAAAACAAACCAAAAATTAAAAAAAATGAACAAGCTAGTGGTTTAAACTTGCATTATTAAATATTAATGGTTTGATTTAGACTTCCAAGACCAAGGAATTTGGCTTAAGTAACATTCCTTTTGCTGTTGTATATGCTATTTATCATATACAGTCATTGCCTGCTCTTGGGCTAGTGCTTCTGCTCGGAGACTCCAGCCAAGGACAGATGCAGCAGCAGTGGCCGCATCGCTGCGAGCTGCGTGCCAGCACTGGGAGCACTGCTCCAGGTCGGCTCTGCTGCCTGCTCCCTCCAGCACCCTGGGTTTGACAGAGGCCAGTAATGGAGAGTTCAGAGAAATATGTGAGATTTTCACAGCAAGCAGGTGTGAGATGTGTTTGGTCTTTTTCTGTATCTGGTGGAAGCTGACGTAAGACCTAGAGCATGTAATTTAATTTGATCTCTGCATTTGTGCTATCAGTACTATAGATCGGACACCTGGTATCCAAGCACAGTTTCTTTAAATGTTTACGTCTTGCCTCAAATACCCTGCATCATGGAGTTCCATGGTCAATTTGCAGGTTGAAAAGGAACACAAACATTTTGTATCAGTTTTGTCACTTTAAATGGAGCTGAATGTTCACTGGTTCCTCTGCCTGTGAAGTTTTGGTGATTTTTTTTTTTTTTTTTTTAAAGAATTCCATGAACTAAAGAATTCCATGAACTGCTTTAAGTCTATGTTGATTCATATCAATACTAGACAAAGTAAATACACTTTTCCTAGCAGGAGTAATATGATGCAAACAACTGTACTGTGTGGTGATAAGTGGGTTGAATGGTGGATACATTAAAAAAAAAAAAGTAAAAGTAAATTGTTTGACAATCAAATGCAGGAAGTGCAGGAGACTAGTCCAAGTTTATTGTTGTTTATGCAATCACAAATCAAATAATTCTTGGTATAATAGAGGAAGAAACTTCAGTAAAAATCACTATTATGTGCAGATAACATATGTTTGTGTTAGTAGCCATGTACACTTGCAGATTATCTTCAAAAGAATTCAGTTTCCAGATCAGAAACAATGGAATACAAGGCACTGGCATACATCTTTCTCTCTTATATGAATCAAACTCGAATTTATCATCATGTGGGAAGCATTTCCATTTCTTGTTCTTAGACCATTTCTATCACCATAATGCAAAGGTTATTTTGAAATAATAGTTAGGTTTTTATATTTTAGGATACATATGAAATAGGACCTCAAGAAAAAGGAGGTTACTAGTCCTTCCCCTGTACCAAAACAGTCATGACTGTTTGTTACATCCATTCTTAAAAAATTCTCTGGGAAATGTATTCCAGTGCTTATCTGTTCTTTCAACTAGAAAGGTTTTCTTACCTCTAAATGCTTTTCCTACCTTAAATTTACCACACTTCAGTTTAACTCTATTGCTGCTTATATTGTCTGCTATAAATCTTAAAAGCAGTATAAACATCCTCTTGAATTTTAAGCCTGCCTTACAAAGAGCTTATTAACCCATTGCAGCCTGATGTGAATTTAAAGCCAGTTTTTCCTTCTATCATTCTGGTCTTCTGTGAAATATCAGTGTGAGATTGGGGTGGACTCTGATGAAGCCCAGCTTGATACGGTGTCCTTCTAACTTGAAGTGAAACTTTAAGAATTACTCACTTGAGTAGATCTTTACCAGAAAGCTGGTCTAGTTCCCACTTTCTGTAGGCTTGTTATGTTGTGGAACTGTTTCATTGTGGTTTCATCTAGGCCAAGTTCTGTGGCTTGTTTAGGAGATGGGCATGTGTTATGGGTTTGTGTGGCATGGGGGTTTTTTTTGGTAGTGGGGGAGGGGGCTGCAGGGGTGGCTCTTGTGAGAAGCTGCTGGAAGCTTCCCCCAGCTCCCAGTTGGACCCGCCTCTGGCCCAGGCCGACCCCATCAGTGACAGTGGTAGCGCCTCTGGGAGAACATATTTAAGAAGGGGAACCGACAGTGTGTG
>VYZV01036494.1:0-11855 GCA_013401275.1 Pandion haliaetus | reverse complement strand
GGTGGGGTGGAGTGGTGGTTCTATTTGGATTTTTGTGGGTGTAAGGAAAATAACATTTAAAATTGCATCTACTTTTCATTCTCTTGCTGAATGTCTTTTGTATAATGAGGCATAAAGATCATCAAACATCTTTCTTTAATAGTTAATTATCTTTGTCATTAGTCATTGCAAGTATGATATAACTTTCCTCCTTTTGTCTCAGATTATTTATTTTGTATGTGGTTTTGCATTCTACAGATTTCTGAAATGTTTTCAACTCAGTATCTCTATTACATCCCTGAGATTAGTGCAGTTATCCTCAAAATTAATGTGTAATGCATTTTGTTTATGTGTAGTGTGTGTATAAATGCTAACTGAAAGTGTTTTCATGTTCACCTTTGGGGAATTAACTGTTACCCTGAAAAGAGGGTTGTTGTAAGATCAGCATCTTTTGGCTTTCATTCCTGGCTTCCTAAAAAAAATTTTTTAAAAATTTATCCAGCTGTGATAGCAGTACTACTATATACTCTACAGCAGAGTTGTATTAACTTATTTTATTGGAGTGACCACTTTCCACCTGTAGGTAGTTTCACAACAGCTCCAACAGCAGCTTGCAGAGTGCCAGCACAAGCTCAGCTGAGAGAGTTTTACCCAGAAATGCACTTCTGTGACATACTTGTTGTCGTTGTTTTTATCAATGTTAGTAATACACCTGGATAATTCCAGAGCTAAATACTTCAATTTTGTATTATCTAACTTTATTTTATCATAATTGTGGGTACTTGGGCAGATTTGCTCCATTTATACTCTTGTATTTATTGAGAACATACCCACAAGTGGTAAGTAGGGGATGGGATGCAAAAGGGGAAAGAAACTAAAAGTGAAGGTTGCAATGTATAAAGCAGCACATAAAGTCATTTCCTAGGAAGTCAATGAGGGGATTTTAGAAAGTTTTAATGCTGCCTAAGACCTCTCTACCACAATAATAACTTGACACAACACAAGGAAATGCATTCTTACTAAAATAGATTGTCATCTTATGAAACTGGGAGAAACCTGTGTCAGATGAAGCAGGGACAAAGGCTATGCCTCAGATTCTCTGTTGGGTAAATATAGTAAATCATTTCCTAGCAGAGTCAAATAGACATACAACCTGTGAACAAAAGAATGTTGGTTTTGGTTTTTTGTTTTTTTTTCCCTGAGCTAAATTGCTTTGCTCAATGAGGTCCTTTTCAAGCTGTAAAACCAGGTGAAAATGACTTATGTTGAACTTGGCAAATTCTTTAATATTATGAGGACTACTTCAGCCCTTTCAAGAACTCAGGAGAAACATGTAACTTGACAAATTTGATCTACCACTAAGGAACCCAGAAACATCAGCGCCCTGAGCCTCAAAAGCTAATGCAAAGAGCAAAATAGTTTAGGATATAGTTACTGTTCAGTTAAAATACAATTAAAGCAAGCCCCTAATGATGTAGATGTAGAGTCTGAAGTAAAGCTGGCTTTATGTATTTCAGTTTATTTGTACCAAAACCTTTATATAGGCTTGCAATGATTGAAACTGAATCTAGAAGTTCAGGAAAGGATATAAATGTAATAAATCCTATTCATTCTAGTATGTGAAGACTTTAATAAATATGTCTAATCAAAAATGCCAGATTCGTTTGTATTTAACCAGTTTGCTGGAACCTGTAGATAGAAATTGGATTACTTCTGCATAAATCGAACAAAAAGCCTTGTTCTTGTGAGATGGATTAAGAGAGTTTTCACTCACAAAAAGACTTGGAAAAAAACATTAACGGAAGATTTTTGATTGCTTCTTCAATGAAGGAAAATAGTACTTAAACCAGGAAAACAACTGAAGTATATGATTAACATCTGGTAACACCATTTTGATCTACTCTCTTCAGAAAGATTGCATATAAAATAGAGATGGCTGATTAAGGAAGTGTATAAAGCTACTAGTGATGCTCCAAAATACAAACCAGATAGTGCTATCAGAACAATCNGAGAAAAATGGAAGCACCGTTTAAATTGCAATAATTTGTTATGTTATTTTTTGTCATGGAATAATTTTAAGGGTCTTGTGCTTATATGCCATCAAACTTCGGCCACTTTAATAAGACAGCATATTTCTTCCCTAGACTGAGAGACTTGTTTCAAGACTACAAAGGAGAAAAAGGAAGTGGTGGATTATAATGATCAGATTGAAAATGCTAGCATAGTTAAATGTAAGTCGGCATCTTTCATTTATATAAGGTTATAAAGTCCCAAGAATGTTTCTTGAATTCTCATCTCTTAGTGCAAGTGCTTCAGTGCTCCAAAATTCCCTCAGAAATCCATTTTTTTCCTGAACTTTTCCTCTGTCAGAAGGTTTAACAGGCTCTCTGAAAGGCTTTTCTCCAACAGCCAATAATTGAATCGGCTATTAAGGCAATTATGCTTTTCCCATACATGGTACAGGCACCATGATTTAAGATACTCTAACATTGCTTTTTTAAAATTTATAAATTTATTCTTATTTATAGAATCTTTACCTTTCTTTGTTATAAGATTTAAAAGTACATATGAGAAGTATGTACTTTACATATGTAGGACACATATACTTTGGTCTGTATTGTTGCTATTCAGAAAATCGCATCTTGTCCTTCATCTGTGGTATCTGGATCTCCAGGACAAGTTTTGCTGTGTTTAGATTGGATTTCATAGGATCTGTCACTAAATTCTTCAGTCAACTAATGAAATTGATTCCCCACCTGAAATGAAAATGACTGCATTTGAGAATGAGATAGGTGGTTCTCATGTCTTAGCATAAAACTAGAAGCATAATACAAACGTGTAAATAAAAGTTTAAATTAGTACTTGAAGGCTCTATTCATGGCATAGAGATATAATTTATGTACATGGTGTCCTATTTAGACATTTGAATCACAACAAAATAAATTTTACAAAGGATGAAAGACTATGTTTTCTGTTTAAAATAAGAAATAACTCTTTTGTTTCATCCACACTCAGACTTAACTTCCAGTGCCTAAGAGTACCTTTTCCAATTCCAGGTAAAGCTTTTCCTTTCATGCAAATGTTATCTATTTTTATAATAACTTGAGCTCAGAAAAAAATGTTGCCATTGTACCAACAGAAATACAGTTTTTAAATATGACTACTGTATAAGGTATGACTGAAGTCTGTGCCCTGCCTAGTTTCAAATTCAGTTCTTTCCCCCTCAAGAATTAGATTATATATGTTTGTTAAATGTTATTAGCAAGATTTTTGTCTCCCCTGTTGAAAACCTACATGAAGTCAATGATAGCACCATACCATGAATTTTCACTGCTTCTAAGTCCTTGACCCTTGACATTAGTATCACTATTGTAAAGCAACTCCAGTCATTGAAAGGCAAAAAATAATGCTTGGCGACTCTAATCATATGATGATACGTGAAATTGAGACAAAATTTTGAAGTGCTGCATTTTTGATTCAAAAATGCACACATTTAGAAACAGCAGAAAACAATGATTTGTAGCAAATGTCCATTTCTCCTAAGCCCCTTTTTTGTACAAATTTAATGCTTTTTACTAGGTGTGAAAAGGGTTTAACAATGTAACAGTACAAACAGTACAAAATTCATATTCCAAGCTAATCAACATATTTGTTGTGCCTGTATCTTCACACAAATAAAAAGGATGATGTTTCCATGAACCAGCCTTGTCATCACAGAGGAAGGAAAAAAAAAATTATTATTTTTGGCCCAGTGGTATCCTGCACAGCATTTGTATCCTACAAATGTATACCAGCCTCCAGCCTCATTCAACTTAGGTGATGCAACGCATCACACAGCCAAGGTAGAGCTGAGGGGAGGAAGGCATGGAACAAGGCTCTTGCAGGAAACTGTGGTTCTTGGAGGATTATTTGTGCCTCCTATAGAATTCTGGTCAGTTATTTTGGCACATCCACTGTAGGGTGTAAATGCTAAATGCATATCTGTGTCTATAGCTGCTGCTTTTGTTTTGCAAGCTTCACAGTGATATTTCCATGTGATACTTACAGTTGAAAATGGCATTTATTCAGACCCTTGTCACACCCTTTAGCTTTTGCAATGTTAAATATTGCTCTTTACCACCCAGGGAAAAGTGTGGTTTTTAGAGATTAGTGTGGTTATTTATTCATGCAATTTAGATTGACCCTAGTGGGAGCCCTCTGGAAATGGCCAGTGTTTCCAAGGCTCATTTTTCACTTTACCCACTACCAGGAGTAGGTAATGATAGCAACATTTGCTACCACAACTTTTGAAAACAGGTGTCCAGAACTACCACTTGCAGGCCACTTGCAATATACCCCAAGAGACATCCCAGGAGGCCTCCTCGGCCATCCTTTGCAGCAGCAGCATTTCACTCATCCTCTAATGCTCAGGCCCTGGGTGTGCACTGGGGTGGGCCAAGGCTGGTGCTGGCAAGTGGTTGTGGGGCAGCCCCCTTACTGAACTCCCCACAGCAGACCCCAGCAGCTCGCCCACCCAGGGCCTTCTTGCAGGGATGGTGGCAAGAAGTTGCAAAGGTTCATTTCTACTTCTGAGAGCAGCCAGGACATCTTCATCCTGCCCAACGCCTCCCACAGCCCTGCACAACTCAGATTTTTATCCCTGCTGTATCCGTTGTGTTTCTACACTTATTAGTAGCAGCAGTTAGGATCCAGCTTGTAGGCGGAAAACAGTCTTGCAATTTTTGCTTGTGTAAATTCTGCCACCAGCTCAAGGGTTACTGCAGTAAATTTTGAAGACAGGATCAAGACTCAAGCAAACGTGATGTGTGTATGTAGGAATGTAAAGGTCTTTTCCCACCTGATACCTGCAGCCAGTTGGTCAGGCAAAATTGCCTATATGCTGTGTGTCACCTGTACTACCTTGAGCATAGCTGATGCATGCTGTAAATTTAAATAACCAATACAGGTAGATCACTATTTGACAAAGTAAAATGACTTCTTGCTGAGAAATGGGAAGCTGTATATTTGACATTGTCATGGTTTAACCCCAGCCGGTAACTAAGCACCATACAGCTGCTCACTCACTCCCCGTCACCTCCATGTGGGATGGGGGAGAGAGTCGGAAAAAAAATGTAAAACTTGTGGGTTGAGATAAGAACAGTTTAATAGAACAGGAAGGAAGAAACTAATAATGATAACAATAATAATAATAAAATGGCAATAATACTAATAAAAGGATTGGAATATACAAAATGAGTGATGCATAATGGAATTGCTCACCACTCGCTGACTGATGCCCAGTTAGTTCGTGAGCAGGCATTCCTCCCCCCTGCCCCCCCCCGGGCAACTCCCNTTCTGGTTGGTTTACGATACTCTTCAAGGTCGCAGTGTCCTTGCTGTTTTACTGTTGTCAGCCTGACTTGCAGTTTCAGCTCGGACTCGCGGCCTAGTCTTGCTAATTATACTAAGTTCAGAACAGGCTCTGCTCGTACAACTGTTCTGTGGATTCATATCCTTGCTCTCTGAGCCATTCTCCAACACCCCTGTTTATATACTAGACATGACATCACATGGTGTGGAATACCCCTTTGGCCAGCCTGGGTCAGCTGCCCTGGCTGTGTCCCCTCCCACCTCCTTGTGCCCCACCAGCCTTCTTGCTCTCTGGGCATCAGAAGCTGAAAAATCCTTGATTCAGTATAAACACTACTTAGCAACAACTGAAAACATCAGTGTGTTATCAACATTCTTCTCATACTGATCCCAAAACATAGCACCATACCATCTACTAGGAAGACAATTAACTCTATCCCAGCTGAAACCAGGACAGACTTGTTCAGGTAACAAAGCAGCAGTTCAAATACATCACCCTTGTAGCAACACACTCCCTTTGGCAGAAAGCTCAGTTGTACTGCAAATATTTATGTATATATTAATGTTATTCTTGGACTACAGATTTCAATTCTGCTCCTGTAGGTGGATAAACTCCTGAATTCTCCAAATGAATCCTATGGCAACAGCTGACAGAACCATAGTGCATCAAGATTGCTATCACCTTGTTTATGTGACACTTGACTTTTCCACATATGTCATTGCTATGGCTAGCCATATCCCTCTCCAATATTACAGAATCTGTATCTCTTAGGACTAGCTAGTCAAATCGGTCCCATAGCTCTCTACAGCAGCTCTCCAGCATATCTTTCTATTGGAGTAATGAGTATTCTCTAATCTTTTGTGCTTGTTGTAAGAATTTAATGTCTTTTATACTTCACAATTGGAGGCAAGATATACATACTTTTAAAATATATAATGATTTGACATTAAAGAAAGGGTGTTATTTTCAATATATGCTATTACAACTTTACATGTTTTGTAAACAGTAGTACACTAGAGTATATTTGCTGACTCAAAAGTGGGTTAGTAGCCACCTTTGAACTTCTTAAAATATAGTTTATTACTTTAGGAGCTGGAGGGGAATGCAACAGCAATGTGCTTAAACTATGTAACTATAATGTTGTTTTATTAAGTCATTATGAATTTGTGGGGTTTTGGTGTGGCTTTTTTTGGTCATTTTTGACATATACGTTTAACACTAACAAAGGTTTTTAAAATGTGCCTCAGTGAAATGTATTAGAATTTAAAAAGTAATGGGACTGATACTCCAAACAGATGTAAACAGTGCTCTGCTAGACCTCTCCTAGATATGGGATTTCTGCAGCATTCTCCGTTTCACAGAATAGAAACCATAAGACACAAGAAGATTGTATTAAAGGCAAGGCTAGGCCTTGGGCCTTTTGAACATCAACAATGTATGTTTATTTGTGAGACTATCCTGCTTCAATACCAGTATCTTCATTATTGTTGTTTCTGCAAGTATTCACACCTACTTGGTTGCTCATCATACATTGTTCTTGACTTAATATGCATTTTAACATTTTTGCTCATTAACAAGTAGTGAAACATTGCTGTGTGGTATTTCTGACTTAAGGAAGTCATGTGGTCATTTGCTTAACAGATAAATATTTGGACTGACTACAATCTACAAAGAAGTTTTACTGATATTGTGTGAGGGCTGCATTTGGTTACGTGATTACAATTCTTTTACCTCTGACATGGAAGTTATATGCAGTGAAGTATCTTACAAGAAAATGGAAAAAGAATTAACTTTAAAAACAAATAACAAATACTTATTTTATTCGTTCTCTATTACATAATTGAATATTCACCCAAAATAGGCTAGAACTAACTATACATCTATAATGAAAAATATAAAACATTAATATCAGACTTATTCAGCTGACTTGTGGAGGAGACACAAGAGGACAGTTTCTTCTTGTCTGTGGCTACCTTGGGAATTTCTAGGTATATATAGCATCATATTCTGACATTTTCACTACCCTTAGGAACAGAATAATGGTCTCCACTACTTAGATATTTATTGTTCAGTGATTAGCTGCTATAGAAATAACAGTGACACTGAACATGTCCATTTAGAACAATTTCCCTGGAGCCTTTTGCTCTACGCTTTGTATTCCCTAACTCTACCTCCATCTGCAAATACTTTCCTTGATGACCAACATACCTCTGCATGCATTCATGCCTTTACTGTAATCTTTCTTTTTTTTAATGAAGAAGGTCATCATTCAGCACAAATAACTGTTCCTTTTCCCTGTCTTGATTCTTTTCAAGTTGCTCTGAACTTGCAAGGAAATTTCTGCTTTTCTAAATAAATTCCATTTAAAATGTAGATTTCTTCTGGGGGAAAAAAAAATCACTAGTTTTTATATATAGTAAGGAAAAGCCTTTAAACAGGATGCTAAGGCACTCTTTTTGTGAATAAATAAAAATTGGGGGTGGGAGGGAAGGATAAGTTTGCTTTTGCTTTCAAAAAATATGAAGACAAATTTCAATCTATGTTTCGCATGGCAACAAAGCAAATTGGAATCAACTGCTATAGCTGGAAAAAAAAGAGTGTAGTCAGTCTGTTTTCATTATTCAATGACTGTTCTGCTTCTCTATTTTCCTTTAACCATAATGTAGTCTGTGAGCAAGTGGTTCTTTAATGCACTTATTTTATTGAGCTAAGATACGAGCTTATTCATTTTTCAAGTATTGGTGTGACATCATTTCATAATGTTAAAATCCTAAAATAGCCTTGATATAAATTTGATTGTGTATGTACGGATCGATTTTATTACTAATAAAACACATTGCAAGCTTTCTGAAAGCTATACAACCATAGGAACTTTTAGGAATGTGATGCATTTTGACTTTTTAAAGTAAACTTGTGGAAAGCGTGGGTAGTGTTAGAGCTTTCTAGCAAGCCTTTTTCCATGAGGGCATGCCAGATAGATACTGACACATTATGTAAATTTGTCATTGTGATTTACACTCTTTAATGACCTCAAGATGCTCCAGACTTACTTTTAGATGCACATAGATGCACAAATTAAGAACAGTAAGATGGATGAAATTAGGCCAAAAAGTCAAGATATGTCAAAGCAATGTAAGTAGCAAATATGAAACAGTCAGGCAACATCACTCTTCCTAGATGTCCAGCTATGTTGAACCAACATAAATATTTGATGTGATAGAAAATAAAATGCCCAACAGCAGCAATATTTTTCTTAAGAAGGTAAAGTCCAGCTGTTATTTCCTCCCATCTCCCAAGCATAGTGTGCAATGGATCGGTGTGGTCCGGATGAAAGAAAGCCCAAAAGTGTCCAGAATGGAGAGGAAAGAAGGGAGAAGTTTCAGCCCACTAAAATAGGAGCTTTGTTATCTCATTTTTATACCATGATCAGAATAAATTTCTGTTTCAGATTTAAATAGCATACTTACCCTAATTGTAATGACCACCAATGAGATGGTCTTAGGGTAGGAGGCAACTTCTAAATCTCAGAGATATCAAATAATTTTCTTCTATCATGCTTTTACCAATATTATGTTTTTAGATGGTTATGAATGGAGATTTTGAGAAAAAACCTTTACAGCACTATTTGGGAAGGTTAACAGAATGCTGGAGAAGGGTGTGTATATCTAGGTTACTTATGTCTAATACTAACAAAAAATCAGCTGATCTGAAAGTACAATATTCTTGGAGTCAAGGGCCACGTTTAAGGTCAAGTCTTTTGAAGTAGAAGACAGTTGCCCATTAAATGATATCTTCTTTTTGTTAAATCAGGCAGTTCAGGCAGAAATTATGGTTGTAGTTTTACCACTGGAATAAGAAAGCCCTGCAATCTGGACCATTCTTAGCTCCCATTGAGGTGACCTGGAGTTGGGTCATAACCTAGAGGAGGGACAGTGAGAGAAAGTATCCTCAGTTCAAGAGGCTTTCATGTTCACCTGGGCAGAAATTTTCAATTTCCAAGTAGCCATTGTACAAACAAAAGTTCAAACTAGAAGGTCAGGACTGTAAATTACTGTAGTAATTGATCTCTGCTTTCTCTGTAATTGTTCCTCCAGATCAGAGTTAACATACTAGCAAAGCAGCCTGAGGAAGCTGCTATCTATATAGCATCTGTTTTCCGGCTAGTAGACATCAGTTCTCACAGTTAACCATCAAGTACATTTTGGCAACTCTAGATTCCCTTGGGATTCCTCATTAAGCCTTACTTTAAATGCAAAGCTTCCCTGATATTCTGCAAGCCTGGGACTGTCCTTACATAAATGAGTCAACTAAGACTGAGTTTCAAGATATGAAGCAGGAGCTGACACAGTAGCTCTGGTTTTATTTCTATTTTATACCTGTGAGTGTTAACCAAAATGTAGCAACAAAAAGCTATTGCTACTTGCTCCTCTAAAGGGGCTATGAAAATATAATTACATCATTTGTTTTCTACTACAGTCCTCAAAAATAGGACCTCTGCCACTTTCTTTGAATAGCCTCAGACTTGACCTCCCATTTTAGAACTGATCTCCCTTGGCCAGGTCAAGGAAAAGATATTTAATCTCTCCTTTGAACTCTCTAGCCATATGGATATGCGTGACAGAGGAACTGATAACTCATGAGGTAGAATTATTGATGTCTAAAGAAGGATGAGGACAAATTTGTCTAGACTTTTTATGATGGAATCCATAGGATATTTGCTTGAGAAATATTTTTTCTTTTGAGCCTCTGGTGGTCATTTGTGGGTTGGGAAATGGCATGGAGTAAAAGAATGATAAAATATTTTTCCAGAGAAATTAATGGAAAAGTGGAAAATAAATTGCAGGTTTAAAAACTTCATAAGAGTGATAGTTATTTCACAGTATATATAAACAAACAGGTTACATGGCTACTGAATAACAGGGGTTTATGGCGGCTACAGAACCTGCTTCAGCAGCAGCTCCAGTGGGGTCTGTGGGCCTCGATTCAGCAACGTGTTAAACTCAAATCCAACGTTTTTTCTGTTATCTGTGCTGAAGTTGCTACAGCGTCTGTGCTCTGTTTTGTTTACTGTTTTTCCTCAGACTTCATTCAATGAAAATAATCTTGCTCATTTTCAACAGCACTTTAAACAGCTTGTGTCAATATTAATTTTCCTTTATAAAGGCCAATTCGCAATTTGATTTGTTTGCTGAAATATTTAGCAAGCTTTCACCCAAACTCATTGCCTTCTCCTTTGTTAGCAATCACTTCTCAGATGCAAAGTATTGAAAGCTGGGTGATTTCCTTTCATACAGTTTCCGTCCTTTTTTTGCTGTAAGTGGCTGTATGCTCATGAAAAAAAGAGCAGCATGCCCACCCATTCCCCCTCAGCTGCCTCAACACGGGAATACGGTTTAATGTTTAAGTACGCTGGACTTTGGTGCATGCCGTGCACAGTTTACAGGCTCTGTACTCCAATCTCTGCCCTTACATGTGTGTGTGTAAGGTAAAAGCAGTCAGACTGACTGTTACTAGGGATTATTTTTATCACGTGTCATGATGGAAAGGAAGGGGGAACCTGGTGAAAAACAGTGATATAGATCACTGAAGTATGAAAACAATTCCTTTTGGGAACCGCTGTAGAAAATGGTGAGAATATTGTCTTTGAAATTCCTGAGTTGTTATAGCTGTTATACCAGAACAGTTCTAAGTAATAGAAATAAATATGTTTTTGTTAGTTCTTTTGTAACACTATTCATTGCTAGACAACTGACTTATTTTGGAAAGGTGAGTGATTTATCATATCTTGAATCAGCACTATTTCAAGCATAGTTTTTAATTTACACATCTATCTTGAACATAATACATCTGAAAATCAAGACTGTAAATGGTATAGAAAATAGGCCTTAATGAGATGTGTAAGAGGTGTTATCACATAGCTTGTTTAGAAAATGAGCGTATTCAGCATACATACAATTACACACCATATTGTTCTGTAGTAGTACTTTATCCAAGTGTCTCTGCACGATAGCGTTTTGGTTGTGAAAAAAAGTTCCAGGAATGGCATTCCGTTTCTTTTTTTAATCTGTCAAGTGGATGTTTGGTGTATTTTGAAAGAAGGCAGGAGAGCTCAAAGAAAAAAAGTCTTAATAGTGAGGGGTTTTTTTGAAGTTAATTTAGCTGTATTAAACAAAAAGGCCTAAACACGTACAAACTTCTACACTATGACTTAAACAAAACACATTTCATGCTAAAAGCTGTTGGCTATTTTAATAAACTCTGCTCTCTTTAATAAATGTAATACAGTGAGAGAGAAATTATTCTGCAAATCATTAGATGAGTTTTTTATTTAATTATTTTTATTAGAGAGCATCAGGGATAGGCTGGGATGTGTGACAGCTGAGTTTAATTTCTGGCTTTTTCACAGTCTTGAATAATAATGGGAAAGATAATTAGAACAAGAACCTAAAGTCAATGAAAATATTGCCAGTGATTATAATGGGATCAGAATTCAGTCTGTTTCCCTTTCACAAAATGAAGATATAAT
>VYZV01036493.1:54428-98579 GCA_013401275.1 Pandion haliaetus | reverse complement strand
TTTTTCAATTTCTCTTTGATCTTTTGTTTTTTTTCCCCGCCCTGTTTCGGGGGTGGGTTTTAGTGTCATGTCTCTACTTCCAAGTATACTTCAACAGCCAGTGAGGACTCTCACTTACTATGGCTTACGGAAGGGGAAGAGGAAAACCGTGAAGGCTGTCATCGATAGGTTTCTCCGGCTGCACAATGGCCTTTGGGTTAGGAGAAAGGTAAGGATTTTTTTGGTGATAAAAGCATGTTCTTTACAGTCAGTGGGCTAATTGTTTTCCTTCCATTACAGAGCAGTAGCTAGTATGGAAGTTAAAAAAAGCTCTATGGAGACACTCCCGTCTTCCCAACAGTGGAGAATTTGTCCTGGTTTGCTTATCATTATTGCTGTATATGTGTATTTGCAGCGACCCACTTAAAAGTCTTTTGTGTATTTTCTTCTGACAGGCTGGTTATAAGAAGAAACTGTGGAAGAAGTCAGCCGCCCAGAAGAAGCGTTTGAGAGAGCTGGTGTTGTGCACTAGAACGCAATGTAAACTCCTTGACAAAATGACCACTTCTTTCTGGAAGAGAAGAAATTGGTATGTTGATGATCCCTACCAGAAGTATCATGATCGCACGAATCTTCGTGTGTAGAAATCTTGGTTTCATTTTTGCATCTCTCTAGGAAAGAGGTGGTGGTACATGTCATATGGTCTGAATTTTAGGACATAAAACTGTAATACCTGTTGCTTTTCGAAATAAACAAATGCATATCATCTGATCAGAATTGTGTGTATCAGTGCCCAAAATGAAGGAATATTCAAGATTATCTTGAGCTGCAATGGGTATTTTACTTAGCAGAGGTCAAGCTGGTCACCTACATGTTCTGACGTCTGTTGGTTTCCTGTGGTTGTGTGTAACGTGTACATGGATGAATACAGTCTAAACATCACTAAAAGTGAGTAACTCAACATACTTCGTCTTAAAATTCTTAAAAGAGACGTGCTTAAATAACCGCAGGATATATTTTGTTGTGCCCATACTTACTGGTAGCTCACTGAATGGAGTCTCCTTGGAGAAGGGGAGAAAGGAGAGCAGGGTCCATTTCAGTACTGCTGCCTGTCACAGCATCAGATAAACTGTTGCCATATCTCCATGCTAGAGAGCATAGAAAAAAACCCAACAATGTTTCATCGCTACATGCAGTTTTTATAACTGATGTAAAAATGCATTAGCCACCCAGCTTTGTTACAGGACCCACATTTTGTATCCTGTGTTGGTTTTTGAGTAGTAGAATATATTCTTTCGGTCTTACACTGTACCCTCAAGCAGTCAGTTCCGAATATTTTCTTGGTTTTATTCTTTCTTTAAGCCTAATTATACCTCACACTGATCACATGCAGATATGGAGCAAAACCAAGGATTTATTACAGCATCCTTTTGGAGTGTACAATGCAACTAGTCTCTGGTTTCACTGAGGGCTAGATCGGGAGGTTTTCTCTACAAAGTGGATACTCCAGCAAGTGAAAAGCAGTTGCTTCTAGCAGTAGCTTCAAAAGGCTCACTAATAATTAACCCATTATTAAGCAGATAGTCCCTGGTTGTCAGCTCCAGAGCCACCTGTATAGCAAGAGATGGTTTGCTGTACAAGGCTGTAGCATTTCAATGAATTCACTAGTTACTCAGAGTGTTCAGTAGCTGTATTTTTTTTTTTTTCCAGTTCATAATACAGAAAAGTTCTGAAGGACATGCAGCACTTAGTGAATACATCTATATACAGTCAGCCAGAATTGAGATAAAAATAATACAGCGATCAAAGTAATAATTCTGGCCTGCCAGATACATTGAACAGACTAAAGTTGGGGTTTTTTGGGGTTTTTTGTTATTTTTTAAAAGAAAAGATTAAGACTTTATTCAAGATGTATTTCAAGCAGTATAACAAAACCAGCAAAACATCAACCTTTGGAATACTGTTGTAGTGGCTATCCTTGTGAGGCATTAACTATACCATTTCATCACAGATCTTTTCTACCGATCACAGGAAAGAAATCACATGAAGTGCACAATTATGATCCTTAAGTAGTTTGTCTAAATGCAAATCCCAAGGGTAGTGTTCTCTGCTATTTCAGATACGGTGCTAGATGCAAAACGGGTACCCAAAACAAACAGCAAAAAGGAGACTGTGATTAACGAGCATTCAGTCACAAGCACAAGGATTTCATCACTACATGAGAACACTTACTTCAGAGAGCAGTCAAAAGAGAGGCAGCAGGTTGTTTACGTGAGGCTAGGGAGCATCGCACCTCTCCAAGCGGCTTTCTCTCAATAGGAATAAATAACTTCATTCTCCTTTCCTTCTGTGCTGGGTTTGCACTTACATAATTTAGATTAGCGTGGGATTAATTCCAAGGTGACAGTGATACCCATGAAGTCTGTCTTGTCTATATTTGATGTGTTCCCAATTCAGCAATTGGTGATGGCTGTAACTTTGCTGATGCTGGCCCCTACAAGAAAGGAGGCATGGAGGGCTGCACTCTGCTGCTCTAAGCATATTCTCCTCATAATTGAGGTGAGTTTACGGTATATGGGTGGGGTAATTCACAGGCCCGTTTTCCATGGACCGTCTTCAGCTGCAGTTTCCTTTCCCTCAGCCTCAATTTTACTTGCTCAAAATAATGCAAGTTTCACTTCAGCCTTGTGCTGGGTAAAGGCTGTATTTTCTAGGGCTGGCCTGTTCCTGTCACTGTTCCGCTCTCCAGGCCATCTCTGTGAAGTTAGGAAGTGCCTGCCTGCCCTACAGTACCGGTCGTAGAGGCCAGCTGCCTGAAAGGGCCAAAAAACGGTCTCCTTACTTAAGCCAGATCTGTTGCTACTTTAAACCATCAGCCGCAAGATTGCTTGCTTTTAGGAGGGGTAATCTGCAAGCTGTTAGCCGGTTTGCACCCTCAGAGCCTGAGCTGGGCAGAAGCTGAGAGTTGCACCCCATCAACACCATCATGCCTGAGAAGCCACCACCATCCATGCGTCCTCTCTTTGCTCGAGTCCTGCAGACTCTCGTTTGCCAGGAGGGGTCAGCATCAGCGCAGGAAGGAGACTCGCTGCATCGGTCTTCTTCCTTGGCAGAGGCTCAAGAGAAAAACTGGAACAAAAGACTCCATGTCTGGTGTTTATTCTGAATGAACACAAGTAGCCAAAGAGTGAAATGACAGACTCGGGGCAACACCTGTAAACAACCTGTGTGTGGAAGATGAGGAATCAAAAACAAATGACCGTTCTCTTTTGTATACAGAACACTACAGCACTAAGTGTACGTGGTTAGGCATTCACATTTCTTGTCTATCTATACACAAATATACAGCTCAGTTGATAAATTAATACATTTTTGCCAGAGATATGAAAAGGTTTATTTTCTCATTTATACAGTGAATGTTCTGAGAGATATAAGGCAACTCCCTTGTCAACAATTTCACCTCAGCACTTAAGAAATGCTAAACAGTCAAGTTTACAGTAAAACAGCAGATTAGACACACATTTAATAATTTTAGTGAGAAGCAATGTTAATACAGCATGTCTGAGAATAGAATTTGTCAGATGTTATGTAGCTCTATGTTGTCAGGTTTTTTGGCATAATTGAGTGCAAACTTGTCAGCTTTTTTATCTTATGGCAGCCCATTGCATAGCAGGGAAACGTAGCTTGCTTGCAACAGGATTTTATTTTCTGGTAACACTGCAGGCAGTTTTTCTATTTCTTTTTCATGTTTGCCAAAAGAAATCAAATAAACTCTAAATCTGCTTAAAAACAAAACACACAAGCTTAGCTCCTCAAAGCTTTTGCTGAGTATCTTCCAAAGACTGACTCTTCTGGAACTGCTATTTAGACAGGTTTGTTGGGTTTTGGTTTTTTTATTCAAATTTACTTTCTGAAGACTTTTTTCCTTCTTACCCATTGCAAAATATGATTGAATTAGCACATGTAAAGGAAATAAAATTCTCAGGTAATGAGGCCAGATATTGTGGTAGACACAGGAAATACCTGCTTACTTTTTCCACTTCCTAGCCAGGTCAGACAAACATTTGTGTGTGTGCATAATTTATTTCTCTCTTCCCCACATATGTAGGAAGCTCTGGGGGAAACCTCAGGGATCCATTAGGCAGGGACAGCTGGGCTATCGATGCATACCTGGCAGAGAAAAGGTTTCAAAGGCCACTTCAGATTTATCTCTGAGCCTGATACACTCTAGCCGGCTGTTGGCATCCTGGACTGCTGCACCTGAACTAATTAACAGTACTGTTCACCATCAAGCTCGTGTACTGATCCATTAGTGATGGCACGTTCTACATAATGCTAAATGTTTTTCTAGTCTATGTGACAGGTCCAAGAGCAAACACAAAGGGCCACGTAATTAACTTATGTGTGAATCTCACATGCTCAACACTTATAAGAGACACCAACTTGAAGCACAAATACACAAACCCTACCACGTCTTCCTCTTCTTTTATATTTCTCATTTATATATGGATACAAATACACCACTCCATCTGGTTCTTGTGGTTCTAACCAAACTCCATGCTACAGGCAAAACTCCAGGCTTCAAAAAGCAGCTCATACCCAGCGTCCTGCTCTGCTCATGCAAGTAAAACAGCAGCACCTCACCAGGAAAGCGGAGCGCTGGGACTGACACTGTTGCAGGCAGAGGAGAAAGGTGCACTTCCCCCTGGAAGTGCATCATTAAAGCGATTCCAACTTCTGTCGCTGCAGCTAGTACAAGCCTGGCTTGCTCACACTTTAAAACTGGCAGTAGAACATTTGCCACAAGCAATACAATCTAGTTCTTCTAGCCGCCATCATTTTCCACACAATACTCTCCTGGCTCAGGCTGATCAAAATTAAGACTCCCCCTTCATTATATCGTTGAAACCACATGTTTTCTCTTGCACGTCTCTTCCTCATACTCTGTAAGTGGTTCTGTCTCTGTGGTTTTTAGCACAATGATTTTCTCAGAATACATGATTTACTTGCAGAAAGAGAAACGGAGTTGCAGCTCAGCTTTCGCTAATGAATCTGGGACATTTTGTACAGTCAAAGTACTTTGACATTTGTTACATCATTCACAGTCTTGAGGAGGAAGGGAGGAAAGAGAAATCCATGGCTTCTGCAAATCCACTTCATTAATGATAAAGCCATAAATAAATACACTGTCAATGTTATCATCATGAGTAACTGATTATTTTTGTTTCCACTGTGCATTCACAGAGCTAGAGCTATGCAGACACAAATGAGACTTGTAAATGTACAGCCTTACAGGATTAGCGTGAATGGGTGTACACTCTGCAAACGAAACAAGGGCTCTTAACCTGCAGGTGTCTGCCAGACTGTCCTACCCACATCACGGACAAACGCAAGAAGCGTGTAACAGAAGGATACAGAGAGAGGAGAGAGAAAGGCCATGTCTACAATGCTGTACATCAAAGCACATCCATCCCACTGCTGTTTCCTACATTATTAACAAGTAGCTCTTTAAGGCAGAAGAGAGACATTCTGTGGATCTTGGTGCTATTGGCTCATTGCACTCACATTGTTTCAGTGGCAGAGGACGAGGTACTTTTCTTCCTGAAGCGAGGTCTAAGGGTCCTAGGCGGTGCCTGCAGAAAAGCAAGAGACAACTTCAGTGGCATAATAGGAAATGCTTTTTCTTTTCTTAAAACTCACGCATCTTTGTGGCACCTCTGTGGCAATGATCCCATTTCAGGCATGAAGTAGTGGAGAGGCAGATCTTGGCCCTGAAGATCATTAATGAATGACCAGCTGAAGACTGTTTTAAGAAACCTGTTGTAGTCCTTTACCCAGGTTACACTAACACCTTCCCCTCTGGCGCTTGGTTAGAGGTGTGGCTAAAGATTGCTAATAACATAATGGTCAAAGGAGCCAGGACAAATTGGTGCCATTTACAGCAGCTCCTGGATCAAGAGAGCAAACTGGTGGCAGGAAACCAGCTCTGGTGTCTCCCAGCCCATCCTGCGCTGTCCAATCCAGCCGCAGCCCCTCTGAGGGTACAGCTCATTGGGGCATTACAAAGCTGAAGGGATCCCCAAGGTGAAACACACTGGGCCTGTAACTCTCACAAGGCAGAACTCTTTTAAAAGATCAGCCTCTTGCTTGGGAGACAGGCCAGACAAAATCTGTTGAAATTCTTTTAGAAGTCAACTATTGCAATTCTGCTTTGCAGTCAGCTGATGCAGACAGCTTTAAAAAGGAGCTCTGAACACCCAGGAGGAGCCAGACCAACTTTATGAAATCGGTTTGCTATGATTAAACCTGTTCTCCAGACTGAGACAGAAATTAGTTAGACTAGCAAACAAAAAAACCCCAAACCACCCTAATCTGCAGTGCATACTTCTCTCAGAAGAGCTTTGGCATGGCATTGTGTCTTGCGAGCTTCACAAAAATAAATGGTTACCAGATGTTGCAGAGGAGCACAAATTCTCAGTGTGGAAGCTTGTCATAGCATCATGTAACAGTGCAAGGCCTGGTAAGCTCTTCTACTCCATTTACATAAATATCAAAAGTCTTGGATCAATCTATTTACCTGTAAGACTCGGAGAGGATCTTACCATTCCTAAGTGAGGACTTTGTCATTTGTATTTTATAGAACTTTCAAACCTAAGATCATGCTGTGTTTCCACATTCCCATTGATGCAGCAAGGTATAAATATTCATAGAGCTAAGGAACTGCAGCATGGCAAGGTTTTGTTTAGACTCCATCTAAATCTCCAACTCTTCTAGCTGGCCCATAAACCAAAGTAGTTTCTTGCAGAGACGGTATTAATC
The DNA here is from genome assembly GCA_013401275.1 of Pandion haliaetus. Classification (NCBI taxonomy): domain Eukaryota; kingdom Metazoa; phylum Chordata; class Aves; order Accipitriformes; family Pandionidae; genus Pandion; species Pandion haliaetus. The sequence continues at coordinate 91,781 of VYZV01036493.1, read as the reverse complement.
CAACACCTCATCCCATCTTCCAAGCCTGAAATCTTACCCCAAGCCCCCACTGCGAACCCAAAAGCACAACAGACGTGGATGGGATGGCTGCACCCAGAAAGGCACAGCTGGAGGAGAAGAGCTGAGGAAGAAAGCTACTGTGCATGGCAGCCAGGGATCCCACACCACACCAGACTCCATAGCTGCTGGCTCAGAGTCACTATCTGTAAACCAGGAGCCCTGGGACATAGCCGGACAACTAGAGCAATACCTCCTGTAGCTTGGAAGAAGACTGCTCTTTGGGAAGCCAGATGGCTCTTAAAGCAAAGCAGCCATTAATTGCACAGTAAAGACCCTTAAATCAGAAATGAATAGATCTGCCTCCTTTGGGAGGCCACTAGACAGCTCTGAGAGTAGCTACAGAGGCTGCATCTTTCCACGGTAAGAACAGAGCAGCCCAGCTTTTGGTGAGACCTCCCAGAGGCAGGACAACCCATCAGGAGGACATACAACTGCTAACCAAACCACACCACTCCCACTCCCTCACACTGAGCCAAGGGGAGGGTGGAACAAACCCAGCTCCCCCGTGGTGGAGGTCTACCAGCTTGGATCTGAGAGCTGCTGGCTGTGGCTCCATCCCCCCTGCCCAGATTTGGAAGGAGTCTTTGCCTACAGCATCTCCCATGGAGGTTTTATTTCCTCCACAACAAAACGTTGCTAAAATTGCTTTTGGCAAACCATGCTGTGAGTTCTACATCTCCTTTAGTTCTTTTGTTTCCATGAAGCTTGTTAATACAGTGCCTGATTCAAAAACATGAAGTCATGAAGGAAGAACTGCTGCTGTTTTCGGTGTGGTTTGGTTAGGTGTGAACTCAAGCAAGAAGGACTGGGCTCTAAACTGTGAGCACTCTATCCCTGGGTGCTGGCTGTTCTCACCATAACTACCCTGCCTTGGGGGTGAGAATATAATTTCCCCTACAGACATGAAAAATCAACCAGCAGTTGATATCCAAATCCTCTCACCCAAATACCTCCACATTAGCATATGGTTTAGAGCTAGATCCGTTTTCTAATTCACATCCAACTCCAAAGCCCTGTATAATGATTACCTCCACAGGCACAAATTCAGACTTCTTTCAGGAAATCCACACATGCAGAGAAGTGAGCAAACCCATAGCACGGCCCACCCTTGAAAGACCTGAAATGTATTGTTTGGACTCAGTGTTTTTAGACCAAAGAGAGATGTTCACTCAGTTGAAGATTCAAGGAATGTCATGGAAGGAGGATCCTTGACAATATGGAAGTACCTCAAGGGGTTGATCCTTCTTTTTGGGCCTTTTGTTCAGGGATGCACAATCCAATGAATTGTTCTCTTCATCATCTGAGAACACAGAGCTTTTTGTTTCACAGTTTGCCTCAGGTGACTTTTCATACTTATTGTCCACACCTATTTAACACGGCCATTTACAGTCTAAACATAAAGACAAAGGATGAGGAAATCAGTGATGGTTTCATTCACACTCTGCTAAATGCCACCTCACTGCAAAGCCATGCATCTTCCAGGGATTAATAGGCAGAAGGTTCACACATCACACTCTAGTAATAGCAGCTGTGGGGTTAGGGAAAAAAAGGCTCTTGTTTATTAAGCCATTACAAGCTCTATTTGGATTATTTTACATAGAATTGAGACTAAATTCACAGCCTCTGATGTTCTGGAGGTTGACTCTAGAAAGAGAATTTTTTTGGTTGGTTGGTTCAAGGATAAATAAAATAGCTGATTTCTTGAATCGCTGGTTCCATCCCTAGTTCCTGCATCTACTGCTTCCAGAAGGTGTATCCTCTAGAAGACACCAAATAAGTGTTGAAGCCCTCTGGTCAGTATAGAGCAAGCTGCCTGGGATGCAGAAATATGAAGCACAGCAGCACTAACAGACTTTAAGCTGAGAGAGCTCAAGCCAATCTGAGATCCACTGAAGTTAACCAAAAGCTTCACCAGGCATTGAATGGACCCTCAGCAACTGGGTGTGTTGCTGCAAGACCAGAGTGGGGAAAATCTCTTCCGTCACTCTGGAGTAAATCTTATGGAGCATTAACTCTAGTGATGGATCTGAAGGCAGATTATGGCCCCATTGTTATCAGTTAATATGTATAATATGATTGAAATAACCAGGGAGCTTCTGAAGTCCTGTGTACAACCCCCATCAGTTAATATTTAAAATAGGGAAACAATAACTAGACATGTTTTAGGCTTTAGGAACTAACTACTAGACAATAGAGCTTTATGCTTATGTCAGAAAAGGTAATGGATTGTGGTCTGGTCAATAAACCTTGAAGAACCGCTTGGAACTGCCAAGATTAGGGGAGAAGTAGGTAAAAGGTAATTCCTACAGAGGGAGAGTGGGACACCAACTCATCAACTACCTACTCAAATGATACCACCTCAAAAGAAGACAACGAAGGAAGAAGACAGAGTCTGCGCACTAATTTACATGAGGGGCGAAGAAGAAAGAACCAATCATTATGGAAAATAATAATAAATATGTATTAGTTAAGTGTATAAATGTGAGGAATTTTGAGACAAGGGTGTGCTGTCTTGAGACAGGCACCCATTCATGCGCATCAATGAAATTAATTTGAAAATACCTTGACTCTGTGCGTTATTCGCTTGCACACCAGGTAAACAGACCCTGTTTGTGGGACAACATCATGACTACAGACCACGAATGTCTGCTTGGTGGTTCTTATCCTTATAACTTATGGCATGATCTTTGTGGGACTGGTCATGTTGCACAACACAATCCATTTGCTGCCTTAAATCCAGACAGTGAAGCAAGACAATATTTTTAATGGACAGTCCAAAGCAAGAGGTACAGAAGAGGACACCCAGCATGACCAAGCTTTCTGCATCTCCACAGTTTCTTATCACCAGGGCTGGAGCTTTCTCTGTTTAACTGATAATTAGGCTTTTTTCATTCTGAAACATGGCAGGAGTGGAAGTGTTTGCTGTTTAGATGGCATTAATCACAATTATTGGCTCTATACTTACACTACTGTATGAACATACATAGAAATAATGCTCTGTGCTTCTTGTCTCAGCCTGACTGTAAGGCTCTGCTGGACCAAAGACTAAAACCCAAAGACTAAGACCAAAGAGGAGTCTTAAACATCTAATATCTATTAATCCATTTAGATTCTTAAAGCCCAAAAGAACTGAATTCTCCCACAGCTCTTTCAGTTGGGTAACAGAAAGACGAAGGGGAAGTGATTTGGCTATAGCAACACCACAAGTCATGAGCAGGTCACTGAGGCTCTCTCCAGTGCCAAAGTCAAGTCAGTAGCTAAATGCTCTCAGCCCCTGTGTTCAGCCCACAGGATGCGGCCGCTGCTCAAGAGAGTGGTGCACACCATCCCCTGGCCACTGACCCTGCATTTCTACCTCTATCACCATTTGCATGGGCAGGCTGAAAGACACCATGACAGGTTTCCAGGAAGAGCTGGAAGTTGACTTTTTTGCCAGTTGTACTGAAAATGCTGATAGAAATGTTGCAGAGAGGCCTGGGATAATGCTGAATTGGTTTTTTTCCATATATGACTATGGAGTTAAGACTACACTGTGGGGAAAATTAAATATTTTCTAGGCCACATGGCAAAACAGTATAGGAACATTTTATTTTAATTACTATTTTATCCTTCCACTTGGGAAGTGAGCTACCCAGGAGGAGCCTAGCTTAGGCCATCTTGGATGTGGAAGCTGGTTCCTGGCACCTCTCTAAGCCAACAAAAAATGGAGCAAAGTTTGTTTTAAATGCTGTTTGTTCAGCAAAGCCTGAACCAAGCATGGCCAAATCTGCAGCCTGGAGGCCAAGTACTGTCCCCAATATCAATTCATATGACTGGTCCCAGCTGCCCTCTTCCCCAGAGGTCCCCCAGATGTGGACTGCAGGCTGGACTTTAGGCAGCTTGTTTCCAGATAGTAAAAGTGGGTCAGGACTTCTTTCGACTGCTTCACTGAGGTTTGCATAGTGGCCCAACACCACACCTCCAGCCATGTGCCACTGGGAGGAGACAATGGCTTTCCCCAGGGAAAAGTGGACTTCAAATGGGACAGGATGGAGGGGTTGGCAAACCAGAATGTGAGCATTCAGTAACCGGAGTGCAGAGACACTGGCTGCTGAAGGTGAGAGCATACAGGATCAGCAGATGTGCCCTGCTCCCTTTCTCCTCCAGCCAGCTGCTCTGCTGCGAAAGGAGGCAGAATGAACTGTCAGCCCTGACAACGCTCCTGTGAATCCCATGTTTTTCCAGTGTACATTGCTTTCTCCATTATTATTCTCTCTCTTGAATTGGGTGCTGGGCAAAAAAATATCCAGGCAGCTCTGCCACCTGCGTTGCCTGTCTCCATGGCAGGCACAACAGAGGCACAGCCTCCTACAGGCTCCTCCATTCTCCCCATCAACCTGAGCATCACATCCATGTCCTGGAGCTGCTTCTGTGAGGATCAAGAGGAGAGCTCAGCCTCCAAGCTGGCACGTACTGCTTTGACCCCCACAGCAGAGACCTGTAAAGTCCACTGGAAGTTGGGCTGATGCCCTCTTCTTCCCTGCTCCATCTCATCGTGAATGAGGCACTGAAAACCAGCCAAATGGGAACCAGTTTTGCTTCAGCCAGCCTCACTGAACTGGAAAGGGAAGAAGCGGATATATCCCAGGCCTTTCCACTACATTTCTGGCTATTGACGAGAGCAGACCTAGAAGACACAGGGCCCTTTCTTTAAGACCTGGAGCAAGAAGGGAGGATTCCCTGCCCATCCTGCCTCAGGGAGGACAACTCTATTGTGCGCAATCCCAACCTCCTATTGATCTGCGGTGCCAGACTTTGTCCCACGTTTGTAGAAGCATTACGCTGTTGTGGGACTGGAGGCAACTCATCTCTGAAGGGCTGCTGCTGTGTGAGTGCCAGCTCTGAAGTTGTTGTTTTTGTGAATAGGCTGATGACAAGATTAAAAACTCATTTTCCTACACCAATACAGTGAGTCCTCTGCAGGAGAAAATGTAAAGCAGGGCATTGCATTAACCAGAATAATAAGCATACATGTGAGGAATTGGTGAGAAAGGAGAAGGAGGCTTAACGTGAACTGATGGGTTCTGGGACACCAAGGTTTGTTTCTGGAGAAGGAGCAGACCAAGGAGCAAAACACAGTCAGGGCTGGCACAGGCTTTTTGAGGACAGCACTTGGCCTCAGGTGACCTCCTCTGTGTTTCTAGGAGCCACGTTTAGGATCTAAGGCTGTGGGGCCTCAGGCCACTATCAGATGTCCCCAAAGTGGCAGAGCTAGCAGTGTGTGCTGCTCCAGGGAAGCAGCTGACAGCCCCAGGGACCGTGCCACAATCAGGAGGTGGCTGTATAAATGCATGGACCATAGGCCAGACCTCTCTCTTGGCTCTCTCGTCTTTGGGAGACTCTCACTCTCCATCTCAGAGTGGGCTGTGTTTCGGGTGTCTCCACCTCTTACATTTATGGCTCCACACCTTTGCGTGAAGGGGCAGAAGGGCTGCAGAAACAGGAAACTGGCTGGTGTGCCAGTGCTACATCTGCTGCTTCCTCTTGCAAATGTCTTTTCAGTCTCCAGACCAGATTACACCCCTCTCTTCACTAAAGCAAGACGGAATCTGACTGTAAACAGTCTAAGGAAAGGGACCCCTTAATTCCAGTTCCTATCATCCTGTCCTAATTCCTTCAAAGGGAACTGATACAACTAACACATTGTGTGGGAAGCCCTGAAGCTGGGCATATTCCAAGTTAAAGTAGACAGGGTTGGGATCTAAGCTATTAAATGCACCACAGGGAACAACCCAGCACAGACAAGGGAATGTAGGGCCAGATCACTGTCATCTTTAATCTCTGTGATTCTACATGGGCTAAAAAAATCTCGCTTGCAAAACTCTTTCTACAGCAACAAATGGGATTCAGTAGCAGGCTGTTTTTTCAGCAATTGCTTTGATTCAGGCTCTGGTCTATGCTGCTGTGTAAATTTGGAATAACTCCTATGGATTTTCATGAGTACAACTGAGGTCAGGACATGGCCCACTGTAACTACAGATGAGCAAATGACTTTGATCTAGATCCTCTGAAAAATTTGGACACTTAAATAGAGTTACAGTGGGAATCAGGCACCCCAATAATTTTGAGAGAAGCTGCACCCCCCCCTCATTTTGCTGGGCACAATACTTCTTCCTCCCACCACTGGAATTCCTCAGGAGCAATGGGGAAAACCACTGTCACAAACTACACAAGCCAGAAGAAAGGTATTGTATTATTGTAATGGAAGGTAACATCACACCAAAGCTAAGCCTTTCCAGGCGATAGTTCATATAAACAGGTTTGCACACCACTTAATAAGAGCAAGAGAACAGGTATTTATTATACAATGGCGATCAGCTTCTCTTCCCTGCAACAAAGATAAATTTGCCATCATTTCCAAAAGACATTGATCCGAGTGATGTACTTCCCCAAGAGTTTTCATTGCCAAACCAAGAAGTTAGGAGCAGCCAACTCTACCAGCACACACTGCCCAGGAGCCACAAAACAGAGGCAGACATCCTTTCCAAAGCTGAAGTCAAGTGCAACCAAAGCAAACAAGTCTAATCACATCGACAAAGTCATCCGTTAATCAAAACACATCCCACAAATGATTTAGTTGTTAAGTGCTAGTCTATTCCAAACACCTCAGAGGAAAACTCATGCAATCTGTAACACTTACATCAGAGTCCCATAATATTTACATAGAGAGAAGGAAAGAATAAACTGTTAGGGGAAAACATTTGGGTGTAGAGGGGGAAGGAACATTGTTTCAGAGCACAGAAATCTTCATCTTTGCTTTCATAATATCTGTGGTTCAACTGGAACTTACTAAACAACAATTAATGTTCTAACATTCTGTTGGTAAAATGCAAATGTACTTAAAGAACCTACTGGTCTTCTATGAAAATTTTTCCTTCCCTGAAATAACCAAAATAAGTATGAAAGTATTTTTAAATACCCAGAGAAACTCCCAAACTGCCATTCAGAGGTACTGTTGCAAAGTGATGCAAATCATCCTTGTAAAAATTTGATTCAACATTTAGTAAAAGGAAGTTTTAAGGAACAAAATACCTAGAGCAACAGAAAGATGTAATTTTTTTCTTTAAGCTCAATGAGAGAAAGGTTAAAAAAAAAAATCCCCAGCACAAGAGCTTGAAGCAAAACTGGCTGAGAACAAAAATGAAACCACCTACACAATTTAATTGAATTAGTTCAGAGACATATGAACAGCCCCCTTGACGCAAAGTCAATTAGTTTGTTACAGTGGAAAGTACCCTTAAAAATCTCATGTGCAATTTGTAGCATACCACAAAGATGGGGTTGGATACATCTAATACATCAGTAAGGTGATTTGTTTAAAACACAATTAAGTGAATGGCCCATTAAGCTCCTTGCTGAGCTGTACTGCTGATTGTGTGTGATCTGTTACCTCGTCTTCAGGGTGACACCCACATGTAGGAAGAGATCCAGTACTATTTTATTGGAAAAACTCCAGGGCCTGGCTTTATGCTGCAACACCTTGTGCGTAGCTGACTGAAGGTGTTGGCTAGGCTGACTGTTAGTCACTGCTGAGCTGCAGTTTTTAAGGCATACATTACTGTATCCGTCACCACTATAGAGCACAACCCTGTGATGCACGCTCAAAAAACAGTCCCATTCATCACTAATGTCCTTGCATATTTCTTACATTGCCTAAGGCTCCTGATCAGCATTTTAGTATTAAATGCCCCCTCAAATACATGCGGCCACATCAGTTCTGATATATCTAGCAGATATTGAAGAATCAGCTGTATATTTATTCTCTGCAAGGATTAAAATTGTTCCCTCCCTCAACCATGCTACAGGTCTTTGCAACAGCACCTAGGTGATGTTAGTTGAGAGAGTACCACTGAACATAGTATTTGTTACTTCTTAAATGCCAGTTCCAAACAAGATTGTTTAATATTGACCAGCGTTTAAGCATTTACCAGGCACTGCCAAAAGACATAGGTATCCCTGGAGATTTTCACTCTGTCCTTCCTGAAGGGGAAAAAGAGTTTTTACGTAATTGTACCATTGCTCCTTAATGCTGCAGCCTGACTTTCCACAGACCATGAACACAGAAGAGAGAAATCAGAAACTTGTATAAAGACCTGGAAGGAGTTCTGTCAGCAAAGGCCTGCCACTGAACAAGAGCAAGAAGAGCTGGCATAGAAGCTGTCGAGAAGACATGCTGGAGTATATATAGTGGAACACGCTTGCATTTAGTGATGTTGCCCAGAGCAAAGGAGGATGGATGTCCTGTATTGTGTCAACACTTCATCATGTGCAGACCGTGAGGCCGGCTAGAGTGAGCCAACTGAGCAGGAAAGAGCTCTTCTGTGAAGCAAACAGCTTCAGCTGCAAAGGAGCCCACCACTGCTGATGGATCTGCTCCCGTGCAGGGGGAGCTCATGCTGCACTCAGCCTAGCCTTCAGTCTCTGCATAAATGCACACTCCATGGCACCTGCAGGCCATATCCTCATGAAAACTCCTCTCAGGATATCTAGGGAGCAGGAAGGACAGACTTTTGCTCCCGCTATCCTGTGCTCTCCCAAGAGCTGTGGGGGTTTTTATGAGTCAGCCAACGAGAAAAACAATTGAGTTACACCTGCAAGAGAGCATTAAGGCAACTGCTCCTGCCAAAAAGGCTGCATCATGGCTCTAACCCAGCCTTTAATACTCCTGCTTGAGGTAATGCTTGACTATCCGTCCATTTAGATTATAAACTCTTTGGAAATGAGTACTTTTAACGATTGTACTCTGAAACTGGCTACACAAAAGTTTGCACCAAGGAAAGATGAGTGCCAATAGTTCAGGACAACTTAGTCCTAGCTAAACAAACTTAGCTTCTTTCTTCCCCCTGCTTTTTGTGGCATTCAAAAAATGTGTTCACATTACGTAGTCAGCTCTCTAAGATAGCAAAGCTGCACTTACAAAGGAGCATTTTAAACGGCAAGACGTTGCCTGAGAGTGCATTAATGCATCTATTGCCTTGGAGACAAGAGAAAGGGCAGCCTGTGGAGACAGAATGAACCCTCTATGAGATAGAGCCTCAGCATATCCCTATTGACATGGGATTGGATTATGTCAGGGGAAAAAAAGTAGTAAAAAAAAGTAGTAAAACAAGTCACTCTGAAAGACAGGCCATGCAATTTAAACCAGATCAACATGACTTGAAGCCCAATTTGTAAACATATTGGACTGGTTACTGCTTTAGCACCATTAAATGACTTTCCTAAGATTAACTCATGACTATTAAGCACTTAAGAATTCAGTGATTCTTTTCATAAATAACACTTTGAAGTCAAATCCATAAAATTCGTTTAGGCTAAAATTATAAGGCTGCTAATAAAATGCACTTTGAATACAAGTGTTTCATGATTGCTTAAACAGATACCACCTTAAACAGGCTGCATTCTCCTGCACAGTGGCACACTCACCCCAAATGTGCTGGTGCGAAGAATCAGAAAAGGACAACAGGGAGGGTGACAAATCAAATATGATGGTTGGTTTGCCACTAAGCAGTGTGCAAGGAGATAGCGTCAGGCTGGGATCACCAGCCTCCAAGCACTAATGCTGCATAGGGCTGCGTGGCACATCAGGTGCAAGGCAGCGGGGAGGCACAGATGGCTGCAGCACGGTGGCAGCACTGTGATCCTTCAGTCCCTCTGCTGCCATCCCCAGATTGATTACAGTGTTCAAAATAAACAAAAAGCACATGAGATGAGAAGTAAAGGAGTTTAAAAGGTCTATTGCTTCTACCAACATGAGACACTGCCAGTCTGGATTTCTTCTTTCTCCTTAGACAAGCTGCATGGCAGTCCCATCCTCTGGCATGCCCAAATCAGAAGCCTCCCTCTCCTTTCATCTGCCACTGGGACAAAACGCAGAAGTGATATGGCTCAGCTCTTAGCAACCAAGCTAACTGGTGCAGCATTGAAAAGACCACTGGCAGCTAAACACTACACTCCTAAGTTTGTAAACACAAGAAATGCTGGGGACAGGGGGGACATTTTTCAAAAATGGGTCTAGCACAGACTGAAGCAGAGAGAGTCTGTTCAACCCTATTTTGTCATACCAGGGTCTGCTACTGGACTTTGCTATATACCCTGCTCATCCCAAATACAAACGTCCTCCCCACCAACAGAGAAACACAAGCCAATCCTTAGGGAACAGAGCACAACAGAGCTGGGACTGAGGAAGCTCCTGAATTTGCTCCTGCTGCGTTCCTGGTGGTTTTACGCCAGCACTGCAGGATACGGGGCAGAGGAGTTAGTTACACTGGTGCAGCAAGAATAGTGGTACATCCTCTAGAACAGAACAGACTGAAGTTTGTCTCCAGAGGAACACTCCTCAGCCTTGGGTAACACAGGTCAGTAAGGTGAGAAGCACTGCAATACTTGCCATCAGCACACACACAGCTCACAAACTCACTCGCAGCCTGGCCTTCCCCTGGTTTTGTTCCCCTGGTGTTAGGAAACCCAATGAGTAAGAGTGGCAGGAGCAAGCCAGGCTAGGGAACGCAGCCATGCCTGAAAGGGAAGCGTGGGTATTGGGGCACAGGAAATCCAGCACTCACCTCTGAGGAGTCGGCATACTGAGCAACATGTGCACACTGAAAAAGGAGCTGAGCATTAGAAACTCATCATGCTAACCCCTACTACCTCTCAGAAAACACTTGGCATCATTTTGAGGTGGACTTCAGGGCCCCTGTGTGCATTCACAGACGATCGTCTCTATTCAGCAGCACAGACACAGGAATGGGCCTCACCCCAAGCTATGTGCCCAACAGGTGTTAAGGCTGGGATTATGTACAGCTCCCTGGCTCTGTTTTCAGATCAGTAAACAGAAATAACTTCTGACTAGAGGGGCCTGGGAGCGTGGATAAGCAATAGGTAACACAGTGCAAAAGGCTGTATGATAATAAACACAGTGTGCAATACTGGGACTCGTATTGCTACATGTCTGGATTTTTTTCGGTAGATTTAGACTTCTAAGAGCACTGGTGCAGCCATTCATGCAGCTTCTGAAGGAAAACTATCCACAGATCCCCGATCTTCTTAAATCAGGAACATGCTCAGGAGTCCTGCAAGAATTGTATTTTGGTGGAATTGCTGTAAGAATGAAAGCAACCAAGGGAACTGCAATGCACCTTTCAGCACAAATGCAGGTGTTTCACAGCTGTTCATAGAAGTGTGACCTTTACAGCTTCATTTTGTGAATAGCTTGTGTTCCAGGAAACAGCCTAGAAATAAGTTCCAGTTTGAGCTTTCCAATTTAATCCTTACAGTCGCATCAATGACTCCAGATAAAAAAAAGCTTTTGGAGAAAAAAAAGGGTTGAGCTCTGTGTGATTTCTTTGGTCATGATTATCCTGCACTGTAGACACTGAAAGTTCTTCCACAGTTTCACAGTCATTTTAAACCAGCATAAACCAGTACTGCTGCTGAAATCCAATGTCCCATTGCCCCTCGCACTCTGGCCTCCACCTTCGTTTTCCTATTGATGATGTCTGGGCTGCTGCTCTCTACTGGCTTGAGGATCTGACCCAGGTCAAGAGTAACCTGGAAGCAAGGAACAGCATTTAACTTGAACCAGCTCCCTGACTGGGGTCAGCAAATATAAATAATATTTGGACATGTCCAAGGGAAAGGATGGTATGGGGCAGAAGCAAGCAGTTGGGTCATACCCTTTCAATGGCTCACATTGGCTGGATGCTGCCATGAAACTATGGCCTTCATACAAAAAAGATGAGTCTCAACCAATCTGAAGAGATCTGCTGTGGGTTAAGCCTCTGATTTTACATGGAAGGCAGCTGATCACAGTTTTATAACGGTTTATTCTCTGAAAGCTCATACAACATATACATATAGTGTATGTGTTCTCACACATTTTCTGGAGCTTTTCCGGTTGGTGGGGACTGAACTATCCAGACATATCCTGAATGCTGATATTCCGCCACCTTTGTTCTGTCCTGCAAAGCCTTCGGTACTTAAATGCAAAAGCAAGAAACAGCCTTGACTCTCTCCTGCACAGAGGAGTGGAGAGTATCAGAAAGCACACTGCACATTTCTGCTTTGAAATCATTCCAGCTGAGAATGATCTCTGCCTGGGGTAAGCTTCAGCAGAAAGGGCACTCAGTCTGGGCAGTATAGAGGGTGGCCCCATAATATGTGATCCTCTGGCCCAGACAGCGTCAGCTCTGGACACTGACCGTCCCATGATGCAATGCAAATCTCCTGCCACTGAAATATGTCCCACTGACTCACTCAAAAGCAAGGCTGGCCTCCAGTGCCCAGCCCGCCCTGGAGGTTTCTGCTGACACCAGCAACCATAAGATATGTTTGCATCAGCTATGAGTTTGAGCTATGCGACACAGTGGCAAATATCCCACTCCTCAAGTCACATGTGCCGCTCACCAGCCATTGTAAGGGAACAAGTTTTATCTGCACTGTCCAGGATGCTTTCAAGGCAATATCATAAGGTTAAGAAGTGCAAAAGCCCCCCACTGTTAATAAAGACACGTCTGTGGATTGTTACTGGACATTAGCCAGAACAACAAGATTGCCTTTAAAAACATTTGGAAATGTTGTTCTGGAGCTTCCAGTTTTCCATAACAATGAGTAGCCACATGACATTTACAGTTCCCAAAGGAAAGGGGCAGTCCTGCTGTGGAAGCAGCACAGGTTGGAACAGGCATCGAAGCTAACATGTCACAGGTTATCATCAGGGTGCCAGGACACTAAATCAAGAAACGCTGAACTAAGAGCAAAGCAAAAGATCAGATAAAGAGGACAGGTGGTGGGCCTGCTACATGGAGGAAGGGCAATCATTGTGTTTCCTCAGTGTGTGACAAAGGAAGGTGTGCACATGCTTCACTGGAGCAGTGGCAATGCTTCACATAATGTGCTGTGTGTCGGGTCGGCAGCCACACACGAATCATGGCAAAAGCAGCCTTTGCTCCTTCGTGTCATCTGCATGTGGCTTTTGACTGGGTGTGAGGAGGAGGAGAAGGGTCTTTCTGTGGGATGGGTGTGAATACACCTAGAGCACCTGGAGCCCACTATACACTGAGCAGTCCTGCTCCTATGGAAGGCCATCTGCACGAGTCTGCTCAACGTATAGCAGGCACCACTGAAAGGCAGCAAAGACAGCAGAATGTAGAGGTAAAAAAAAAGCAGCAAAAGGTAGAGGAAAAGAAGGAGTAATTCCCTTCGTCTCAAAGGCAGCTATTGCATATTCTGTTTCTTGGCCTCATAAAACACTCTTCAGCAGGCAAAAATAAACCTTTACTGGGTCTGCATGTGGTCATTACTAATTAAATATCAAGCTCTTCACACAGTGCTTTGTGTCAAGAGGGGATTCAGAAAGTCACAAATCCATCTAACCAGCACTAGTCACATTATAAAAATAACAACAATGGAAATGAAACAAGCTGAGTGGTTATTTAATGTAGCCTGAGTACAGTGAGGTCCTGCAGCCAGCTTTTGGACACAGCCAAAGCCGACCAGTGTCAGGAGAGTGTTTTCACAGGTTTCAGTGGGTTTGGAAACATGCCCAAGAGGTGTGAAACCAGAACCTGAACCACTCCTGGTGCTCATAGGGGGAGTGGGGGGTTTCATACCGACAAACCTGAGTTTCAGCAGTCTCATCTGTGCAGGGAACACAACAGACCTCTCTCCATCTCCCTGTCTTTCCAAATCACTTTCTTTCAGATATCATATCTGCTCTTAAACACAGTCACACAACAGGATTGGAACTAGCAACACCAAGTTCCATACAAGATCTGGCTGTGTTTTCATTGCTCAGGGAATGGGACCCATCTAAACTCCTGTAACCTCAACCTAAAGAGCCATCTCTTGCCTTTGCCTCACTGTTGTAAGCGAGGGTGCTTCTGTGCACCATTTGTTCAGTAGCAAAGCTGGCTTGACGAGCTTCCAGTTCCTGGCCTCTTGATCTCATAACATATCTCCCCAAAGGTCTCCCAAAACAGTTATTTTGGAAGCTCCCAGTAAGGTGGATCAGCAAATCGGTCCGAGTTAAAAATAATCTTTCTAAAATAGTACAAGAAAGTATTTTTAATCTGGATCAAACTCAGGATTTCTTCCTGAGTCCACAGCTCTTTACTCAAGGATAGCTTGAGTGACCATAGCTAAGCTGTTGCATCACCTGAAGGTAGCTCTTGACATCTCATTATCATAAGGCTGCTATTCTCTCTTTGTCATGGCTGTCTCTCCTGTTGAGAAAATTAAGAGCCTGTGCTAGATGCAAAACTAATTCCTCATTCTTTGTACATCCCTGACAGCCATACGAGAGAAATAAAGGGAGCTATAAAAGCACTCCATTAGGCCATCAAAGACTGCAACCTCCATAGGACTGAGTGATGCTCACACACACTCCCAGGCATGGAGATGCCAGTCCCAAAATGAAAAGGGTTACAAGTGCTACAGCACTGCTTGGCTTTTCCACTCATAAGTTTGGCTGTGGCCCAGCAATGCCCCCTTCCTCAGGCAAAGCCCACCTGCACCAGTACTCCTCAACACATCCAGTCAAAATAATGCTTCAGGTTCCTGTCCCTGCCACAGTTACTGACCATTTGTAAATTCAGACAGTGACTTTGAGAGCTGCACTTGCAGAGGACTGTAACAGGTTGGTATGGATGGAGGATGTAGGGAAATGGGTGGGGGTGGAAGCACCTGAATGAACAAAATGGCAGAAGAAGGGCTGTGAGAGTGGCACCCAGAGCAGCAAGTCATCAAGATCCTAGCACACCCACATGCAGCTTCTCAGATGCCTGGACTGGGAAACAAAGGACACATAAAAGAAGGGAAAACATAAAAAGGGACATACCAGTTGTCCAGAAACTTCTCAGAGGTAGTGGCAAGATAGAGCACTGTTACTATAAACAGAAAAACCTTCCTGCAAGACTGGGGTCAGTCCATAGACAGGACTTTTCCACGGGTATTTTACATGTTACAATCACTGAAGTAAGGTGTACATGAAAGCCACATACACAAGCATATTCTACCACATATGGCTTTCAGGGCCTGGGCATGAGAAGTACAATTTGGTCTGTTTTGCAGACACACTGAGGAACAGAGGTATGCTCCAGATCATACCAGTATTTGGCAATAAAGCGGAGTATGAATTCATGTGTCCTAACTCACAGTCTTGCCTCCTAACCACCACACTGCTTCTTCTGCAGACACAGGACCCGTTCCTTCAAGCCTTCCTTAAAAGTTTCTATAAAACGGGATTTATGCTCTGACTAAGAGTACAATGTTTGCAGTCCCCACCATGCTCTCTATTAACATTCTTAAGTCATTTCATGTATCCCAGCTACTGCTGTCAGGCTTTCTAATACTTGGTGGCTTCCAAGACATTTAACAAGAAAGGAAAGGTCTTCAGCTGACTCATCCTCATGTCAAACAGACAGTCCAGGGTATTTTTGCTGACTCCCTCTGATGTCAGACTAAGTCCTATTATCTCTAAAGCAGGAATATAAAGAGAAGTCTAATGTTTCCGTGAGATAGTGGGGACTGCTGACATGGACATTTGTGTTATCTGAGGACTTTGGGACAGGAAAAACAGCTGTGTGTCAGCTGTTCTGTAGTCACTGCTCATGCACATACTCCTATGTGTATGTATTATATGTATATATAGCACACTAACAGGTAGCAGCAAATTCTGTCTGCCCCTTGCTTATGTGCAACACTCCAACCAAACAAATATGGAAGGTGGAGAGCTGGGACCATGTCTGGACCTGGTGTGCCTAGAACAGTGTCAGCTCACTCTGAATACAGCCCTCAAGATGTGATACAGTCTGGCTGATAGATCACACACTTCCATACACACATACACACACACAATAGTTATGAGACTGATCAGTTCGCCCCTGTAGACACAAAATGGCACAAGGACTGGACAGACCAGGACCACATCTTTCACTTAATCTGATTAAAAGTGAGAGCAAAAATGTGCCCAAAGTCTTCCACACAACATGATGCCACCACCTGTGAGACTTATCACCCTCTGGAGGTGCCTCTCCATATTGTCTGTGGGTGGAGAAGAGGCCCGCAAGCAGGATCCCAGGTTAGGGACCTCAATGAAATCACTAAGTGAGATGGGGCAGATAGAGGTCATGTATACAAGACCTTACATAAACATCAGAGTAAAACCACTGTGCACCAATATTGGCCATTTCAGTTTACCTGTAAAGAGAATTTATTCAACAGATGATGTTAAAAAAAAAAAAAAAACAGCAGAGAAATCTGTGAGCTAGAATTCTCAGAATTTGTAAAGAACTTGAAGGATACTCTTTAGGAAGGTCAAGACAAGACATTTCTAATACATTCCAAAACTAAAGCAAGCTAGAAGGGGTAGCAATCTACACAGGCTTAAAACACAGTGAATGTTTGCACAATCCTCAACACACACAAACTGAAACTGCTAATTTCCAAACCTGCCAGCATATGTTTCACAAGCTACCAAGTGCAACATGCCTGCAACTTTCTGTGGCTTCTCATCACAGCAGTTGAGTTGCATGATCTTTGGTGGTGTTGGGGAATCCCAGAAGCCATCTGGAACACACTGCTTGGGATAACCCTCCATGCCTCAATTTTTGAGATCTAATCTGAAAAACTATCTCCAATTAAATGTTTTAGACCTGGGCTCACAAAGATTTCTTTAACCAAGCTTGTAATAAATTTTTGTAACTAAATCCTCAGGAATGGATCTTATTCCCACCATGTTTCTTCCCTTTGTTCTTTTAGAATTTGAAAACAAACCATTGCCATTCAGAGAGACTCATTTTCCATAATAGTGCTTATACAGACATCCTTCATATCATAAACAGTTGTCAGAACTTGGTCTCTGCTTCTAGGAGTGCTTTATATGGGTTTTATTTCTCAGTAGGCTTCATCAGTGATAAAGTTCTGGAACTACAACTGTCAAGTGTTGTAACAGCCTCTGTACAGTTTAGAAGAAACACAAGTGGGCCTCATTCAAACCAGATACCCATTATAACTTGCATTTATGTTTAGATGACATAAGAGAGAGAGGTTGTATCACCGTATAGGGGCTTTGATGATAATAATGACCCTTGCCCACTACTATGCATTCTTAACCCCTCTTTTCGCACTTCCATTAGCCTCTCATTGAAAACCATGGCTTGCAGCCCCCAGCCCAGAGCCTAACTTTCCAGCTCAAGTTGCAAGGACTGATGCTGGCTCCCTTGCATACTCAAGTCCCATCCTTGGCACCAGCCAGGAATAGTAACCATCAAATGATGACACTGTTTTCTCTCTTAAGTGCCAAGAGACTCAACAGCATGTCTGTGTCCTGTGAATTCTGGTATGTGCTGCCTGCAATGTCTGTTTCTATGTATTCCTGCCAACTGCATGACTTCATTCAACTGTGTGATATTCCGGACAACACAACACTGAAAATAATGCTGGCACTTACCTGAGCTGCCAGTGCCTTCCGATGCACTTCTAGATGTTTTTGGCTGGCTCTGTTTGCTACTTGTTCGTACAGTGACCGAAGGAGGAACAGTGCTGCTGCTGTCTCCACGAATCGTCGAGAGATCCTGCATGCTAAAGCTCCTTAGTCTCTCAGACAGAGCCCCCTGTCCCTAGTTAAACAAGCAAGCAAATAACACACATAAAAGTTAGATTCAACAGTGTATTTTGAGCCTTTTTTCTCCCTTGTTCATTGAAATCCATCAGGACAATAGGAAGAGAAAAAAATTGCCTGGTCCAGTAACCTAGAGAGGACAAAAATAAGTTGTTAAAAGCATCGTTTCCCTCTCTTTGCTCTTCCTTTTGGAGTGGTTCTGTGCACAAAGTCATTCAAACTTTTGATGGTGAGCATCTCTGATTCTTCAACACAGTCATTTGAGCTCAGAGCGGCCTCGGCCACATTTAAATGAGCAGGATATTGTTGTATCTTTCTAGTAGGTACTTTTCTTCACTAGTACCTAGGACTAGGATCTGAGTCAAACAGGTGCTTGGCTTCAGAAACACAATTAAATGGTCTGTATCAAAATAACTCCCTTTTAAAGTTAATAGTCTATGATGATATACACTCAGCTGTTCTCAGTCATACACAGAATTTCCAGAGCACAGAAAATTTGAAATTTTAAAGTAATAAAAAGTTATTGTTAAATGCAAAGAAATATTCCAGGGCTTTTTCATGCAGCTTAAGGAAGAAATAAACTAACACAATATTTTTTTTCTTTTTAGACTAGCTCACAACCAAGCAACAAACATATTTCTTAGTGAAAGGAATGTAGCTGTTCTTCATAAAGGATGGATTGGTTAAAAGACACCTTCCATTAAAACTGCATCCCATCAAAAAGTTGACTATAAGTATACCTCCTTCTGAATTCTGTAACCCTCATACTACACCACTGCCATAGAGCAAGAATGCCTGAAAATACAATCAATACAGAACCTATCTATCCTTCTTTGTTGGCTATGTTATGATATTCAGAATATTAATAGCATAACTGATAAAAAGTACATTTACGTTTTAACATTTTGTTGGGGGGGTGGGCTGAAAGATACTTCATAGCATATAGTCTTGAAAAAAATACTGAAATAAATACATAGGCCCTGATGCTAAAACTATTTCTGCTACTGTAAATTAGGAAAAATAATGGATGTTTCGACTAAGTTAAAATCAGAAAGAAGGCAAGCAACAGTAAATACTGCCCTGTTTAATAAAAAATGGCCAAATAAGGCACATCACAGCAATTCACACACCACCTTCATTTAGACTTGTATTTGTCAAAGCAGTACATAAGGGGAAGCATAGCCTAAACACTGCCAGAGCGCTCTAGGTTGGGGCTGGACCAGAATACATCACTGCTCCCTTCTGCGCTGCAGATTTGAGTTTTCTACCCACAAAATCAGGGTGCATGTGAGGGGCCAATGGAGAGTATGCTCTGGTCGTGGCCTGGCATGGAGAAGGGACTCATCCTGACCATCTACGATCAAAGGCAAGACGGGGCACCTTCCTTGCTAAAGCAGTTAAGCAACACTCCCTGTCCCGTAGTGCACGGACATTGATACATTGGAAAGTAATGCATTAATTTACCTACAAGTACTGATTTACCAACAAGTACTGATTTACCAACATCACTTCAGAAATTTTTCATGCAGAGTAATGGAAAACCAGTGCTTCTACCCCATATAAATTCCTTAGCACCTTACTTTTACGGACTGTAAGTAGACAAGGTGCTTATAACTACAGTTGCTGTGACAGCCTGCGCTTCCTACATTCAGGAAAACTGCTAGATCAGTAATCTCCTAACTTTTCAGCCTGAAGCTTTTCATACAAGAAAAAAATGGATTCAAACTTCTTTCTCAACTCCATAATTTAACCACAGGCAAGCTATACATCCTGGACTACAGCACTTTGCTGAATCAGCAAGAAGCAAACAGCACATGATAACTTCTTCAATGCTGTCCCAAAAGCATCATCAGTAGAAATATGCGTCATCTAAGAAAAATAAAATTGAACCATCCTTTGTAGGGCAGAGTCACCTGGTAGAGTTAGCCAGGAAGCTACGCTGGGGTTCTTCTCTTTACTTTACCGAATCTTTGGTTTCTTAAGATCTCTCTACATATGCTGCGTTTGGCAGCATTTTGCATTTAGCTTTTCTGCAGACTTACAGAGAAGTCTCCACACCCCCACCATGCTCTTACTGCAGACTTACTTTGCTCTTTCTCATTAACCTGTTCTACTTTTTAAAGTATTTTAAATGGACGGGGCTTTTTTGCTTGTATACCAAGACATTTTATTTTGCTGATTTTATATGTTCGGCAGTGAAGTCCCGAGAGATGATGTTCTGTCAAAATCTCGCCTCTGCCATCTCACTCTCCAACCTGCCATAAGAGTTGATGCCTGAATTTTGGCTACTCCTTCCAGCAACTGAGCTACTCTTAGGACATGTTCTCACTCCAAGAGGCATCTCAAGTTATTCCTCTTAAGCCAGTCTAACGTGCATTTACTCTTCAGTCTATGGCTGCAACTGTCACTGGGCTGGTGTACCGAAATTTCTTTGCACGGCTGGGTAGCTGGGTGTGATGTCAGCTGTCCAGAGCTCAGTGCAGTACAGTTCTGGGTGGGTTTTGTAGCTTGCACTGAATTCCTGCACTGCCACCCTATTCTCAATAACTGGTTTAAAGTTAACAGAAGGCATCCTACCCTGCAGTTTGACTCCAACAGACAGATCCCTAGTGAGAGCAATCAGACCACTGAATAATATTTTGCTGTTGCAGAATGACTGGACCAGCAAAGCCAGAGGGTTAGCAATTGATGAGCTGCTGTAACCTGAGTGCTGTATTCCTCCTGCTCCACCAGCTCAAGTGTCAGCAGTGCCCAAGCTTTTAACCTCCTCCCAGCCACTCTGCTCAGCCAGCTAACCCAAATACCATCTCATTCCAGTGAGCAATTTATGTATGTGGACAGGAGTCAGAGTAGAGACAAGATTCATGTGTCAGACTAACCTAGCAGGGAAGATGACACTAACGCAGCCTTTCACATTGAAAATGAAGATATGTTAATATTCTTGGATTGCGACTTGTGATATAGCAGCATACGATGATCAAAGGCCCCAGAGAGAGCTTTGAAACAACAAGGGACTGATATGTGCCTGTTGTCTGTGGGACTGTTACGTTAGCATTATATAATACACAACCACAGCCTTAAACACAATGTCACAGCAGCTGTGCTAAACAACTTCGACTGTCTCCCATAAAAAAAAAAAAAAAAAAAAAATTGCCTTTTTTTGACTTTTGCTTTAAATTAACCTTTGTTAATGTAGGTAAATTATAACAGCAAAGATAAACGTTGCTCATCACACAGATAATAGCAAAATATTACTATTCCTACCATTCCATGAAAGAGTTTGTCCAAATCTCAGAAATGGCAGGAATAGCAAAGGCTTAGGCTGAGTAAACACATGTGAAAGCCTACTGACTTCCATTTCTCTTCTTTGAAATTTCTGCACCTTTGGTCTTTGTAGGGATAGACTTGATTTAATTGCTCCTAGGGCAGAATATAACACTCACAGTTCTTTCCCAGTGGCCACATTTCTACCTGACCCCAAATAGAAACATGACAGAAATTATGATTACAACAGAAACAGGATGGTTTCAGAGTAATATGGAAAATGTTGTCACCAACTTTGATTTCCCTGTTAGATAAGCAGCTGCTGTATATGAAACCACAAACATCTGAAAAGCCAGCACTGTGAGGGTTTGCAGTGCTGTAGTTACATGTTTTAGCAATAAAGACTTTATCCAGCTGTAATGCTTATTATTCCACAATAAGACTTACCATTTATTAACAAAAGAAAAAACAAGTTAATAGCTTTATTTCACAACAGAATAGATTTAGCACAGCACACGTCTTGGGCCATGTTTGGTTAAAACAATCGTGGAAGATGAAGAGCAGCTGTTTGGGGGATTTTTGTTTACTGTCTTGGCCATAATCACGCAGATGCTCTTCCAACTGCTACAGACATGGGAGATGTCCCAGGAATTTCAGCACACTGTGTGTCTGCACAGAGAGAAGATCCAGGTCCTGAAGCTATGTCTATGCTGCAGGCCAGGGACATGTTTGCAGAGTGTCCACACAGATCTGGGCTAGTTTTATCCTAGAGAGCGTGACGGCAGTAATATCAAGACAGTAGCTGTGGTAACAACATTTCACTGTGTCAACAGCAAAACAGCATGATGTTATTATAAAACCTTTTGAAAATGGGGACTGGGAGGGCTGGGAGGACTATGGATGACACCACCTCTCCCTCCCTCCCCTCATTGAACACCAACTGCCCTGTCAGGATGATTGTGCTGGCAGTGTGAGACCTGCATTTTGGGGACTTCATGCCCTGGCAGAGGACACAAGCATGAAGTGGTGCTGGAGGACTAAGCCTTACTCTCCCTGCCTAGACTCAACTTCTACCTCACCCAGCTTCTCCTAGGACATAGACTGTCCCCATAAGCATGGCACTTCCAATCCAGTAGGCAGTGATTTTGCTAGATGGTGAGGTTTTGGTGGCAACAAGTGGGAGCAGGTGTGTCTCTGTTCCCTGCTCACTATAGTGTACCTGCTCCCAAATTCATCTGTTCTTCTTGCCCACAGGAAATTTTACCCCATAGGTGAAGGTACGGCACAAGCTGAAAGCAGACCTCTTCAGGCTTCCTTTGCCTCTTCTTCTCCCAGGATCTACCAACCTCACTAGGTCTATACATGGAACAGTTGTCTCTTTACAGGGGCAGAGGAGGGCCAGACTGGGGCAGGGCTCAGTGCTACTGAATAGGACAAAAGACAAATACTAAAAAGGACACGGTAATATCACCCCCCAGTAACTGCTATCACTTGGTATCAACCTTATTTAGATTCATGACACTACCAACAGTATTAGGGCATCGCTTATCAAGACATGGACATTTAAGCTGCAGAAGCTCATCTGTGATTCTAAAGGAAGTTAAAACTCCCATCCATGTGGCATAGTAATTAATCTAAAACTAATTTAGGTACATCTACTGTAGTATAGGCGATGTCACTTACCCACATCTAGCACATTCTCTCCTTATGTTTGCTTTAAAGAGTCGGACAAAGCAGTGTCAAAATACTGAGGTTTCAAAGCCAACACTGCCTTCCTCTAAATGTTGCAGACATCATCATCTTCAGAAAAGAATATTAACCTCTGTGGGCCCAGAGCACAAACACCGATGCAACAAATATTTGCTTGCACAAATCAGAAACCTTGATCCTTTCCAAAACCTGAAGTCAGTATTGTGACAGGCACTGAAAAAGGCACTCCATCAGAAATAGCTGGAATTGTCTTAATTACTTTACCTCTCTATAATTAATCTCTGCATTCACATCTGAAGTAAAACTTTTTAGAGGGAGATGGATTTAGGAGTCTGGAAAAACTAGGTTTATATCCAATGGAATTATTCATTAAAAACACTCCACGTACATAGGTAACTTTACATAGGCTCTAGGCAAATAAAATCAGGCACATAATTAAAAATCTGCTATTTATATAACAGTCCCATTAAATATGATCTAATTATAAGCAAATAATAGTATTTAGATTTTATCATACCTTCCGTCTGACAATCAAAGAATTCTGTAGACATTATTTAGGCTTTAAAACACCTCTAATACCTACAAACTCCATTTTGCAGCTGTGGAAACTATAACACAGCATGGTAAAGGGACACAAACCAGGAACCAAAAAATGTCAAGTCATAAAAGAGGAGGGTTTAATACAATCAGTGTTAATACAGAATGGCACCTTCTGGCCTTTTACATCTTAGGATCAGTAGTTAATGGACAGGCAAGGAAAAACTAAGTCACGCTCACCACACTTCCAGCACAATACTAAACCCGTTAATGTTCTCCTCTCTTTTTGCTGTGACTTTGGTTAGCAGTTCTCCTCCATGCTAGCAGACATGTCTGCATGCATGTTACAGCCTCCATCCTACAGATGTTCACTACAAGGCGTAGTGCATGTTCCTAGGATGTCAGTTATCTCTACGGTGTCAGCAGGAGTTCCCCAACCATACATATCAGAAAGTGCTTGCAGAGATGTCTCTTCACTTCTGAGCCAAGTCCTGGCCTCACTAGCTCCACTGCAACCCCAACCATCCTAACGGGATCACAGCAGTGGTAGAGAGGCTCCATTTATCCATTAGCAAGAAAACAGCACACACAGCAGCTTGTCCAATGCAGTAGCAAAAACCTGAGTTAGATGGGTTTTCCACATACAAAGCTTCCTGCCTGGCTGCTGGAGTCTCTGATTGTCAGCAGAGGACTTGGAAGGCATTTTGCTAATGAGATCAAAGACAGGCCTTTAAAGCGCAGGATCTACCCACTGGAAGCAGAGCAAACAGCATCTGGCCTCAGACCATTCTCAGCTGAAAACAGTTCAAACTAGTCTAACGGAGAGGCAGACGTTAGGGATTAGTATAAGCACGCAGCAGATTACCTGCCCTCTTTTCTGGTCCAAATACAAGTGTAAATGAAGTAGCTGAGAGACCTAGCAAGGGAAAAGAGAGAGCCATTGTGGCAACATACATAAAAGCTTTGAGAATAAGGTCTATTTGAAGCATAAGTAATTGAGGCGAGACAAGAGCATGACACTGGGCACCATGTGCAGGGACTCACATACACATAAAAAGCAGGGACACCCACCTGTGGACTACACCTTTGAACGTAGGTTCTCCCTTCCTCAGCTTTCCCAGAGAGATGGAGAAACCACTCCATAACCCCAGCTGACAGGGTGTTACCTAGCAAGTGTGTTTAAAGAGTAAAGCAAATTATAAACACAACAGGCTGCCACTCTACTCCTTACACTTGATTGATGCTTCTCACCGGAAAAACCCCCAGTGTCTGGCCACCTCTGTAATCCAGACTTAAGATCAT
The DNA here is from genome assembly GCA_013401275.1 of Pandion haliaetus. NCBI lineage: Eukaryota > Metazoa > Chordata > Aves > Accipitriformes > Pandionidae > Pandion > Pandion haliaetus. The sequence continues at coordinate 67,252 of VYZV01036493.1, read as the reverse complement.
TAAGAACAGAGTGCATTTATGACTAATTTAGGCACAGGATTAGGTGAGGGACACGTGGCAGTCATTTTAGCCCTAGTGACTGACAGGTCTTCTGAGAAGCAGGGTAACACTGGGGAATTACTCATGGCAATGACTAGGAGTTTGCATGCAGAAGCATTATCATGTCTGGCTGCAGGCAGGCCCTGCTAAGAGCAAAACCATCAGCTTTACGGTCTGAGTACAGGCCTGAGTAAAGGAGGAAATTGCTTCTGCCACCTTATGAACACAAATATCCTACAAGCAATATCCTTATGGCCAAAGCCTGCATGCCCTGCCTAACCTGGAACAGCTATCGGTTTGGAGATGTCAGACAGTACTAAAGACTCAAAGGGAAACCAGCTGACATTAATATTGATGGTGGAAACTTAATTTCATCCACCCTTTTTGTTTGTGCAGTTCATTTCCTCTCCTGGGAACTGTTTGTTATTGTTTCTCCCAGCCTGGTCTCTCTGTGTAAATTTATTGTTTGGTTCTGCTGTCCTGTGCATTCACTGGCTATTGTCTGCTTCTTGGACACACCAATGAAAGAGACAACAAGAGAGATAAACTGGAAACAGCTACCTGGATTGTAGCTCAAACAGTGTTGGGTTTTTATTGATTTGGGAAAAACAGATTCTCAAAGACTTAAGAAGGAAAGATACATCACACCATGAGAGGAACAGTTCACAAAATACTGTGATCAGTGGCACGCTACCATACATTTCAAGAAAGCCATTCATTGTTTCTCATTATTAGTGTAACACAGCTCAGCCATGAGATCTTTGATTTTGGATCCCAAAAGGAGATCCTTTAGAAGAAGCTATTTTCAAAAGCAGTATGCTCAGCCCTTCTGAGATAACACTAACAGGTCCCCAAAGGTTTCTCAAACTGCATATTCCAAACCACTCCTCACTTCTGCAACTCTTGGCCATGTCACAGACCAGGGCACACAGTGTGGCCATTACAGATATGGTATCTGTAAGCGGACTGGACAGAACTGTTCACTGATATGTTTGATAAGCAGAGAAACATCGTTCCTCCATGCAGTGGGATCTCATCCTTACAAAGAGGCTTTATCCAGGCTTTTAAAGGGAAGGATGGTCCCCACCCCCTGCCTCCGTCTTTCCCAATTCACATGAAAGTGCAGTTCTCCCGTGTCATGCCACAAAAGGCAGCATCTCTCTCCTGCACAAGTTTTTGCTCCAAACTCCCACAGTAAATAGGTCTCAATTCTCAAGGAAAATTAGGGATCTAAATATTGACTTTCAGACAGTTGCACTGGCTATACCAGCCAGATACTAGAAATGAATGAAAAGATGCTGTTTGGCAAGAGAGGATAAAAACTAAATCACCACCAGCATTTCCCTTCCAGTGCCCTGGTTTAAAAACCAGCAAACACACTGGAAAACTTCCCAATAAATTTCTTGGGCTAAGGGACCCTAAACTAGCAGAGCTGTGACCCCCCAGGGGGTGGTGAACCCAAAGGTGGAAATGGAAGTGACAATGCCAGACCAGACAGGTGGTTGCAAGCTGAAGCTGGGAACTGCCGACACTGCACTCCTGAGTGTTTAGGAGGTAGATGAGCATAATGAAACCCTCCCGCCTTCATCTGCATGCCTGGCCCTTTTAACCAATAAACCGGAGTGATTGCTAGCTCTGACAGCACTGCAAGCCATATTCCCCCACGCATGAAAAGCTCCTGGACTGTTTCTCAGACTTATTAGGCACACAAGGGCTTTTCATCGACACCAGTCATGCGTGCCTGCTCCCTCCACCTCATTTATCTCCTGCCAAGGCATTGCATCCACTGCCAGCAGCACGCTGTGCACTACTCCCCTTCTTAAAGGCGGGCTGTACGAAGGGGCACGCAATGGGCCACTTGCTGTGCAAACAGTCCCTGCCCTACACACAGGACGGCAGAAGGGCAGAGGAAGGTACCTTATCAGAGACCTCTGGGTTATGATGATCTGTTGGCTGTGGGATGTTTTCCACACCTCCCCTTTGAAGAACAGAGTTGAGGCTGCAGCTTGCGGATGGTTAAGTGGGTGGGAGCAGGATTTGACTTGGGGGTGGAGAAAGACATTGGCCTGTTTGGCAGAATTGGTTTGTTCAGGGTGAGGAATAAGGATACGTGCAAAAGGGATCTGGGAAACCCACGAGCTTGAAGGAGAGGTTCAGAGAGCTGCGGGAGAGTGCAAAACTGGCAATGGATGGGTTGTAGAGACATAGGAGGCAATGGCAGGGCTGGGCAGGGTCTTGGGAAGGCAAGCAGGGAGTAGAAGACTTGGGGATTGGGGACAGGGCAAGGCAGCAGGTAGTAGGAGGCTCGGGGTGACAGGTGGAGGATGAGAATGTGCTGGGAGCATGGTGACAGCAAGAGTACACGTGAGCATGCTGGAGGAAGCTGGTGCTGCCTCCAAGCCACCAGTATCTCTCCTCACTGCAGCCACACGTGTCCCAGCCACTTACGTTAGAAATCTGACTGGTGCCAATGGAAAGCCCACTTGTGCCCAGGCCTCCATCTGCAAAGTATTTTGATTTTGAAATCAATCATCTGATGGCTCCACTGCCTGGCCAAGGCCTTGCACCTGCCCCACTACTGGGCCCGTAACAGCCTTGCTGCTGTTCCCCTTCTGTTGTGACCCAAAAGCAGGCTCCTTTTCTGCTTCTCTTCTCCCCCAGCGTGACCAGGAAAGAAGGTGGTGGTCAGTGCCCAGGACCCTTCAGGAGCAGTAACGGCTGAACTAGTTGGAACTAATTGAAAACACAAAAAGCAGCAGGATTTACTGCCCAATCATCTAATCCCATCACTTAGGACTGACCCACTTGAAGTCACAGCTTGTGACAGAATGACCAGGCAGTGAGGACAGGATTACAGAGCCCCAAATGAGATTATGCTGCTTGGTGGGGACGAAAACTGCTGGGGGCAGGGAAAAGATCTGTGTTGAGCACCTAGCAGGGATTATAAGACCAGATATCCAATGCTCTGTCTGCTTAGAAAGCATCAAAAATAGACTCTCCGGAGAGAGAGAAAACACCCAAGCAAGCCAGCTGGGCAGACTCAGGGTACTTGGGATACTGACAGCTCCTCAGCCTGTAAAATGAATTGGCACAGGTTTGTGCTAGTGTTAGCACAACTGTGGCTTCAAAACAAAACAGAGCAGGGGAAGGGAGGCAAACCTGCACTTGGCTAACTAAAACTGTTGGCTGTTTAAGATAGAAAGGGGAAAGGGTCAGGGATCAGAGATAAGGAAGGTGTGGCTGTGCACACCTTGCAGCATCTTAGCATCTGGTAAATATATAAATAGCAGTCTGTCACACACAAATGGGAGTCAGAGAGCCAGCCACATTGTGCTGCAGGATGGATAAAAAGAATGAAGAGATGGGCCTTGCCCAAAGATCTTATCACCAAAGGCAAAAGAACGTGATGGATCCTGTGGGAGCACAAGATCAGTTACCACAGCTCAGAGAGAAAGGAGGGGACAGGGCTATGCACAGTGGGACATGTCTCCAACTACAGAAGCCTTTAGATTTAAGCTCATTTACTGAAAACAGGTCTGTACAGAGTACACTTTCAGCCCAGCAGCTCGCTGTGTATTTGCCACTAGAAGATGCTGATTTGCAAACTCTGAGGGTCCATTTCTTAATACAAAAGCATCTTTTCCTCACCCATTAATCCAAGTGAAGGAGAAATAAGACAGATCCTCACATTCACTTGCTGGTAGAAGCCACATTTTCCATGGGAGCTGCAGGAGCTCAGTGCTTCTGAATAGATGGTAATCTCACGTCCAATTTTAACATGATCCATTAAAGACTGAAACCCAATGAAACCTGTTCAGGGCTCACTTTCCCATCTACACTCATCACAGGCTAGCTGGATACCCTTAAACCTTGGCATCGGGAAAGCCAGGATAAGACTTGGAAATAGTATTCTCTTTCCTCCCTCTCTGAAGACTTCCCCCTAAGGACAACACTGCAGTCTTGTCTGGCATCTGTCTGCTCAAAGTGTTTTCCAGATAATTAGTCATTTAAACTTCTCTTACACAGGATAATCTAGCTCTGTTATACCTCCTTCTCAAGTGGGAAAGTAAGGGCATTGACATACTTTTAACAGCATCTGAAAATCAGGGCAACAGAAGCTGTTACCACCCATACCTGCTTATATTGCTCCTCTCTTGGAAACGGCTCCCTTCACAGCAGCAGGGACAGCTAAATGGAGACATCTCCAGACCTGACCCATCACATTTCACATCCTGAATACCTGAGGAACCCCAGCTCAGCACTTCTGTACTGCAACACATCAGGCTGTAAATCATAGCCATTCAGCTCTCCCTGCCTGAAAGACAACAAATGTAGTCTGAGAATAGTGAGGGACAGAAGCTGCTTTAACCATTTCCGACTATTACACCCTAAAGAGTGTAAATGTATTAAGGGTGTGGCTCCATGAGCAGCAGACCTAATCTGTCTTCTTCCCATGATGAGGAAGGGATGATCTTGCTTTCCTTTGCTCTGGCCATACTCCTCACAATGCAGTTCCATCCCTTCCCTTGTGCTGGCTCAGGCACTTGACACACATCTGTGGGTGCAAAAAATAGCATTCCCTTTCTTTATCTTTCTGGATTAGCTTTCTGATAGAGTAGAGAGAACCTGAGGAGGTCCAAAGAGCTGGTGCACAGTAAGCCAGTGGGAGCAGGAGCATCACCCCATTTTGGAGGAGAAAAACTGCCATGTCAGCTCACCCTGCCTCTTGAGGCACAAAGAAGCAAACAACTTGCTGGAGGCTGCGTGCTGAAATGCCGAAGGAAGCCAGGAGTCCTATTTTCACCACATATTCAGAGTAATTTAAATGTCAAGGTTGAAGTAAGGACATGAACAGTCCTTGCTTTATTATAAAAATCAGTCAATCAATCAATCAATCAATCCAATAACAACCTCCCAATCTTATCAATAGATCATTTTCCACCTCCCCAAAGTACAGTGCAGAAAGACTCTTCTGGTCCATTTACAGGTTGCAATATCTTAACTGTTTTCTCTCAAGTTAGGCTGGCAGATGTGCCATACAACACCACACAAGTCACAGAGTTGTTTTCTTCCAGCACTGAATGGGGAGTTTCATTAACTCATGCAAAACAATGGCTTCCTTGTACCCTGGAGACTCTTCTCCCTTCTACCCAGATTCCCACTGCCACTGGAGCCACATTTCAAGGCAGTGAGATTCTTAAGAAAAACACCAGAAAAGGGGAACAGTAGGAAGAAAAACTGTGGTGCTGACTGTTCATTCAGGTTGAAGAGCTGATGAAGACACTGTTACAGTCCTGAGATGAACAGGTTGGCACTGTGGGTCTGGGCTACTGTTGAGCTTCTCATATTCGGGATCTACCCAAACAGGTGCCAGAGTTCCTTTGGGATTCACACATAGTTTCTCGCTCTGTCCTAAAAACAGCTTTAGCACAGAGTCTGCAGCACCCTGTGGGAAGGAGCTCAGAGCAAAGGCAGCGCTGCAAAACAGGCATTCCCAGAGCCTATTTATGTCCATGGTGTGACTTCTTCAGGCTTACATAGCAGCAGCAAAAGCGTTAAATGTCATGGAAGCATCACACAAATGTTGTTTTGTTGGACATATAATACACAGCTTTGCCTCAGCTGCACATTTATCCCAGGTTTCAGTCCAGGTTTGGATTAGCCAGCAGTCCCTGGGTTAGCAGAGCCTCCCCACTGAAGAGCAACAGTTCAAGAGAACTGAACCAGGCCTGACAGCCACAGTCTGCACAATGCTTGGCAGGGAAAAGGGAAGCAATTTTTGGCTTTTTCTTTGAAACAGGATATAGCTTTTGCATATCTTTGTGATCCTATATGTGCATGGCATATCCCAGGGGCTCCCCACTTCTATAATAATTTGCATTCAAAATATTTTATAGACTTTATGGTATATGGCCTCCTAAGGATGTATTATGCATTTCACAGAAGGTAAGGACAAGACATACTAAAATGATGTGCCTGAGGTCATATGAAAAGCATTTGACAGAGAAGAATAATTTCCTTCAACTCCAATTCACATGTTTTTCCTAATACCGGTACCCACTTTGCCCATATGTTTCTACTTTTGCAAGGGGCATTGTAACTGACTGTATGAAAGCCGTGTCTTTTATACAAGCCTTACCCCCAAAACACACGGGTATAGTTACTGTGCACATCTACCCTAAGCCATGATAATCCATGGCCAGAGAGCAGGACCACAAAATGCAGTTATCAAGTCCTTGCAGCTTTTATGCAAGCAAAGAAACAGAGATAACAGCTGTTTTCTGGTTCTGGCTCTAAGCCAGGAACAGAGTACAGGATACACCTCCCCACATGAGACCACTCATCCAATATCTACTCATTCTCCAGAAGCAACTTATGCCACTTCCCATCCACGCTTACATAAACATGTCTCCACAGAATTACACACCAGGTATGTTTTATGTAAGCCTTGCAGACAAACTTTTAGCCTTCACAAACTTCAGATCACATCTGCTTTCTGTCAGTACCCAAATTATAGGTCACTAGATCCTCCAAACTTCTCAGTAATTCAGCATAACAACTGAAAAACTGGGGTGCAGATGGCCTTTCCCTTACCACAGAAGGTGCTGACAAAAAAAAAAACAACAAAAAAAACCCCACAACTATTTCCCTGCCAGGGTGTTAGCTGTGTTCACCTAACATCAGCATCTTTCACAGAAGCACATTCTTATTTTGACAGCAAAAATGAAGAGCACAGGCTGTGATGAATAAAATTGCTAAGAGTCACCTGGGTGCTGATGGAAAATATAAAATTCAACAGAGGCCTGAGGCAGACCCTAGTCTTAATCCTTCATTTCCAACCTTCTATAGGTTCACTATGCACTACACTTACTGTCTTCATCCCCACAGGCACCTCTGTGGCTGGTGAATGGGAGATTGGGAGACCCGATCAAAATCGGTGAGTGAATCCCTACCCTCACCATCTCTCCCCCTCCATGCTGTGGCTGCTGTTGGCAATGGATGCAGATGAGATGCTAAGAAGTCACCATCCTGACCCGCACCTTTACCTTTGAAGCCGCCATGACAGCTGCCGTGGCTGCGACGTTCAGCCCCCGCTTCCCAAAGTGCACAAGGGCATCGTAGCTCCGGTCTTTTGCCTGGACGAGGCAGTCATCGATCTCCTGTCACAGCAGACAACAAAACAAACAAACAAAAAAAAGCACAAGAAGGACAAGTTCAGAGTGCTCCCAGCCTCAAACTCTTGGCAGGGCCAGGTCATCTTTTATGGAGGCAGACATCCTCCATTTCCTCCACTTTGGCTGGAGAGAAGTTCACAGCCAACATTTGCAAAAAGGAAAGATTTGCAGGGGAGCAGTAACTCCCATTGCAGGGTTTGGGAACTCTTTATTCTGCGAATGGAAGATTGGGACCCAAGGTTGAGATACACTTGCACAGTGCAACCACCACCAATAGGTCCTGGAAGCAAGACAGACACATCCACCTGGGCAGAATGGACCAGGGTGTATCAGGAGCCATTTGCAATCTATGGACTCTAAAGACAAATTGGATTGCCCCATAAAAAGAATCATATTATGACACTGGGCAGCTGCAGCTGTACTGCCCTGGGTCCAGGACTGGTGGTCTCAGAAGTATCTGAGGTATTTCTGCACATCACTGCAGTGTCCGGCTTCAACATGCCCATGGAATTGGTATGTCCAGAGCTTCCAGACTTTGATGCTGCTCAGTATAGAGTGAAATGGTTATGAAAGTTCCTGCCCTCACCCTCCCTCCCTCAAGATACAGAGATCTGGATGATAATGGATGACAATGACTTCTAGTACTCAGGTACCGGATGTGCTGGGTTAGTAGGGACTGGAGGCTGCAAGAAGCTGCTGGTTGTTAGTGATTCCCTCCCTCTTCCTAGTAGATAAGAGGTGGCAACCCAAAGTGCACAAGCACTACTTGTGAGAAGCATAAGCACAAGTTCCCAAGAAGCAGAGAGACAGGAGACTGATCCCCACTGTCCTTCTTGGACAGGACTGAGATATAACTGTTCATGCACTGCCTGTGGCTAAACAGATCTTTCACTTCCATAGTTGCCAATGTGGGAAAAGAGTTATGCACTTCTTAGTAGTTTGTATTTTGATATGTGACCGATAGCTATTCTTGGCCCATTGTATCCACATGAGCCAAATGGATCTGCCTGACAATGTCCCATTCACAGCCACAGGAATCTCCTAGGCAGGCAAATGATCCAAGCTGTAATGTCCCTGCTCAAAATTAGCATCATGAATTTGAGCAAGACATTTCTCAACCCAGGACCTCAACATGCTACATGCCTTACTTCAGCATGCTATACGTCTCCCAGCCAGGCAAGTGCTTGCTAAGCCCCTTTCAGACAGGCTTGGCTATTTGTCTCATTGCTGCACGATGTCTTAGGCAGAGCTGGGAACAAAATTAAGGAGCCCTGGCTGCCAGACCCTGTTTCTCTAATGGTTGTATCCAGCCACAACATAGCGCTCCAGCTATATTCAGCCGGTACGTGCAAAGCAGCTCAGGAGGTATTTTTATCCCCCTCCCTCCCAACTTCTCAAGTGCGCAAAGATGAGTTAGTATGTGTGAGTGCGCTGAACAGATGACAGTATTTTGAAACACAACAATCACAAAGAACAAAAACACCAACCAAAAGGAGATGATCAAGTGATAGAGGAAGAGAATCAGCAACTCCCAGTCCTTCAATGAAAATAAGTGATAGGAGGACTGGAGTAAACACACTGCAGATCTGCTCCACCCAGAGCGGACCTGTGCACCCGTGATTACCTTTTCTTTTGAAGACAGCGTTGGATGAACAAATTTCCTGTACAAGAGGCTGGAGCCTTTTGTGTATGGAGACAGCAGCCAAGCTACAAAAGCTATTTTGAGTTCATAGTAGAATGGAAACCTAGAAGAAAAAGATCTGTTAATGTCTGCTCCCAATTTAACCACTGCCCTTAATTATTGATGCTCAGCACAGGAAGGGACTGGCCAGTCTAGCCTAGGGCAGTTTTTTCTTACCAAAGAATCCAAAGACCTAAACACATTCACTCACCTTTGCACACATCTCAACTAGGCATGTGGGTAAATCTTCACTCGGGTATCAGGGCCATTATTTAATGGTCTGGAAGAGACTCTGCGGTGTGATAAGAGGGGCTTTCTACATGCAAAGAGCACAGATGCTGCCTTCATAGCATCCCCACTCATTACGAGGGAACAAAGAGCAAACCACCAAATCAGTATTTCATCGATATATTTACGCACCTTTCATGTCTCTGCCTTTCTGCTTTTAAGATAACACTTATCTGACTGAAACTGAGATACAAGAACCTTTGTTGTCTAAGCAACATGCAACATAAAGGTGTGGATCCACACTGTGGCTTTCAGGTAGCACTCCAAAATATTCAGGACACTAAGAACAGAACATGCTTTAGCTGTAACAACAAGCCAGAGACTTCTCGAGATTAGATTATCCAGACTCTTTTCTGGAGGACAAAGCCTAGAGCTCAAGGCTGGCCAGCTAGCGGCATCCTCATGCGGGCAGGCACGTTGCTGCCAGCAGTGTAATGAACCAATGCTACCCTTTGTAGGCAGGGGCAAGCAAGAGCAGCACAGAGACCCTGTGATGGCTGTGCACCAGCCCAGCTGGACCCAGACAGATTCCTGCTGTGCTAGCACAGCACTGTCACTGAGCCAGCTGGACCATACAGCATCCAGGACTGACCCGATAGACCTCTGCAATGCTCTGCTCTGAGCATGGATTTGCCAGGCTGGTCTTCTACCTCACTGAGGATCTCTACAGCACACTTGATTTCACAGGCTGGACAAGCCCTCTGTCATTCCTCCCAAGAGACTCACATAATACATCCTCCAAAAAAACAAAGCTCCAGATGAACACAGTGGAGGTAGATCTGCATGCAAATTAGATAGAGAGACAATAACGTCTTTTATCTCCTTTTCAACAGATCTGACATGTTGCCAAGTATCCCCGATTCCCTTTGTCTGGAGGACTCACTAGAGGCATGCAGTGCTACACAGAAACAGGCTTTAGATGAGGGCCATGCACTACAGTTAAATTTTCATCCTGAAGTCTACTAATCTCATTGGTTTCCACTAGAAAGGCCTTACTAAAAAGTGTAACCAAGCAACAAACATTTCCAAACTTGAGCATCCAAATTTAAGGAACTGAATCTGATAATTGGACATTTATGTGCTCTCGTCCTGACAGAGGTCACCAGGTATCCTTCCACTGGCACCAGAGAGCCCCCATCAGTATGGGCTGTCACTGTCCTCCATCAAATCATAAACCCAGCCTAACCAGGAATGGGCCTGGCAAAACATTCCAAGAACAACCGCCCAGGCAGCAACCTACAAAGTCCTGTGCTGCAGGGCTGTTTCTGCCTGATCCCTAGAGTCTGTGTATTTACTGTAGGACACAGCTAGGTAAGTCTAGAACTATGCCTGCAGCAAAAGCTACTGCTGTTTACATGATGATGTCTGCAAGCACCCAACTTGACAATCAGCTGGGCCTCTCTCTGATGGGCAGGGGACTGAGACTCCTGTAATGATTTCTCGCTAATGAGATATCACTGAGCAGTTCCATCCTCTTTCTTGCTTTTCCTATGACAGCACTGAGAAAGGAAGCATGGCTTCTCCAGACAAAACACTTCTATGCACTTGAAGCTGCTAAGCCTGCGTTCAGGAGGCAGTGCAACTTTGTGCCCCTTTTTTCCCCTTGTAAACATTTCCATTTTCTTTCCATCTCATGTCAAAAGACCCTCTCCCATCTGGTGCTCACCAGCAAAGAAAGATGTCCGTGAATGTCTCTGCTGTTGTGAAGAGTGCGAATATGATCCAGTACATCATCCATTTGACCTAGTAAACAAAAACAGTAGCCAGGTCATTTTTCCCCAAGGGCCTCAAACTATCTCTTGCAGGCACAAGTGCACAGAATAACTCTCAGAAAAAAAGGTTCTTTCCCCCAACCTGTGTATTTAACAATTACTATGGACTTGAAGATGCCAGAACTCCCCCCGCCTGAGCACATAACACACGTCAGATTTCCATACAGGCCCTTGGGAAGGAAGACTGTGGCCTTTAGGACTGGTCTCATGAAAAGAACAGCCTGGCTCTGTCCCTAGAGGAAGCTCCACTGGCCAGCAGAGGACCACAGCCCTATCACAGGGCATTAAAAATCTCACTTGGCTCATCTTAATAGCTAAAGTTAATATTAGGGTGTTGGCCAAACTGCAGTTAAGACAAAATGTAATTACTTATGTAATATCTACAGGCAGGGGAAACTAGCTTCATGCAGGCTTCATGAGCACAATCAACTCACCACAACTTGCTGAATTAGCATGCATCAGTTGAGTGATGGTGCCTCCTCACATCCACAGCCGGAGCCCATTTGCAGTACAAGGGCAAGCCTGTTAGCTTAAATCCCTTACCTAGGGCTTAGGTGAGAGCATTTTACCTCATATTGGTAGTGAAAGCATGTGCTGTGCTGTCACTGTGTTCAACTATAGTAACTCCACCATGGGGTGGACTGCTTGGTGGGTGATTTATGGATGGTCTCCTTTGTGGTGATAGCGACAGACACAGAAGGAGTCTTTGGGGACCATGACTTGGGCAGCAAAACTGTAGAATCTTGAGTAATTCAGGAATCTGGGGATTTTTGTGACTGTGCACTAAATGGCATTTAAAAGCACAGCTAAACTATTCTGATGTACACAGTATTGGTTATTGGGCTGGAAAGAAACAACGTATTTTGTCACATGCCATCAGCACTTCCAGTGATTTTTATCAAGTGATGTAGTGCTCCTCTTCTGTGGCACTGTTGCCACAGAGATGATGTAAGGAATAATTTCCAAGTACTGGAGATGAGAGAGAAACCTTTTATTGCCCCTGGTTTTTTTTCCACTGTAAAATTGTAAAACCACTGTAAAATTTTAAAAGTTCAAACAGCTTTAAGAATCTGTCTCTCCAAAAGAAAAGAGATGGTAAGACAAAAGTTGTTAATTTAACTGAAAAGATTAATTAGCTGTACTTGAAAATGGAGATCCTTAAGCAGCTTTGCCGGAACGTTAGAAAGCTTAAGGAAGTAAAAATTCATGAAAATTCATGAAAATCCATGAATTAGAGAATTGGACTGTGTTACCTAAGGCTGGGATAATTGCAAGAGAATAAGGGAAGGCTTGAAAGAAGGCAATACAAGCGGGATACCTACACCAGGTGCTGCTCTGGGGAAGGGGGGATGGAGGTAGCAATAAATCTGGATCTCACCAGCTCTGAAATGGCTTGCTCCATCTTTTCCTGGATGCAGGGGGGTCAGTACCTGTAGTCTCCACCTTCCTGCAGGTACTGAAATTATTCCCTGAGCACCTGTCACCCAGCTATATAACTGCTCCCCTGGGATTTATATGTATATTTATATTTAGTGTTACATCAGCAGAATGGCACTGCCAAATGCCTGAGAGCATTGTCTTCCGAGGGCAGCTTCTGCCAGACTTTTTACATAACTGTGACTCCCTCAAAGCCTCACTGCCAGCATGGTTCTGTCAGTTAAGACATTACTGCCAGCAAAACTTTTAAACACAGACCAAGACCTGGTGTGGATGGTCTTGCATCAGCCTGAAACACCATTTATCAAAATGACTATTACCAAGCAACATAAAAATAAACTATAATGATATAAGTTTTGACTAGTACATGAAGGGTTTGTACTACGTCAGTGTAAAATTTTTTTTTTTTTTTTTTACATTAACTCCCTATTG